>JAADVP010000376.1:0-23928 GCA_023335675.1 Globisporangium solare | reverse complement strand
CGTTGGACGGTTCGTTTACATACCTTCAATGCTGTAGCAATCGTGGCCAGGCCGAGGCTTTGTGCGTGAAGTCGGCAACATATTTTTCTTTCTTCGAGTGAGTGCATTGTTATTCTGTTTTGAAAAAAATATCAGGAGTGATATTTTCGATAAATCATTTTAGATTTTCGAAGGTGACATTCTCGATTAATCCCGTAATAGACGACGGTGAAGCCGTGGGGCATGACGAACTCATGGCCCGTCGCGTCGCTGCTCTGCTGGTTGCGCTGCTTTTGGCGGCGGTACACGAGCACCGCTGCGCCAACGGCAGCGATCGCAGCCGCAGCGGCCAGCGCCGGCGCAACAAGCACTTCGCTTCCCGAGTCAGCATCACCCGCGTTGAGCTCAACTTGCTTGGCGGTTGAAGCCCCAGGGCCGGTCGGGATGCCGACTTCCGCGGTGTGATCCGAGTGGGCGGCACTGCCGCGAGCGTCGTCGTCGTCGCTCACTGAATCCGCGGTGTCGACACTGCCGGTCGCCACTTTCCCAGGCATTTCCTCTGAGTCCTCGAAGCTCGCGTACTGAGCAAACGACTGCTTCGGGTCGGTCTGGGGATCACTCGGCTTTGCAGATGCTGGCTCAGGTGCCAATGGAGAAGGAGTCACACTCGGAGCACTCGAGGATGGACTTTGAGCTGTAGGAGCTGAAGAACTGGCATCAGACGATGGTGTCATCACGGTTGGAGAAGGAGCTGCGGCAGATGGTAAGGCCTTTGGCGGCATTGGGAACTTCGGGCAAGGAGTCTCACCATCCGTTACTGGTGAGGGAGCTGGGGTTACCGGCGTCTGGGCGATACTTGGCGACACAGTAGAAGGTATCGGTGATGTAGAAGGCGTTGTCAGAGCTGGGGTTGGAGTCGCTGGCGTCTGGGTGGTGCTTGGCGACACGGTGGTTGGAGCTGGCGAACCCTTGACTGGTGCTGGTGGTGCAATTACTGGAGATGGTGACGGTGCGATTGGCTGTTGTTGTTGAATAGGCGAGTATTGTTGAGTCGCTGACGAATAGTCGGTACCTCCGTTGGCGAATCCGAAGGCGAGGCCATGGCGCACACTAGAGACACTAAGTAGCGAGAGCAGGAAGAGCTTCGTGAACGATGTCGTGGACAACATGCTGGCTATTGGTTCTCGCAGACGACGGGACTAGACGCAAAGACGCAAAGACGCAAACAGACAGACGCCTGGCTGGCACACAGGATCACACTCGGACTGTGGGGCTGCGGCGCCAATTGAACAATGACGGTCTGCCCGCACCCAGTTTGACTGGCGACGAGGAAACCGCGCTTGCTGATTCTCTTGTGCAGGCTCGACGCGATCTCCAGCTATTCAGTCGCGTAGAAGCCCGACTGCGAGCGTTTCGCGCCGCAAACGTGCATCATCGGATCTGCGCTCCGCACGCTATCGCACTGCCGCCCAACTGGGCGGGTAATTCGCCCAGAGTCAGTCAGCATCTGCTCCGCAGACGCCTGTGAAGACCTGCTTTTCCATCGAAAAATGTGGGGAACCGCATGGATCCGGGTGCTCGCGGCCGGGCGTGGAAGCCAAAACACGACCGTGGTACCAGTGAGACCCGTGCACTCGGAGCCCACTGCAGTGAGCTAACAGTTGATTTATTCTTCCGCGAGGCAAAGGCACTGCTGTCACCACGTACTGCGGGTGCACCCATTGCATTCCCCTGAGCAAGTCCCGTTTGCTTCCGAGAGAAGAAATAGCTACACATCTGGTGCCACGAGGATGGATTCATGATGCGCCCGCTTTTCCCCACAACCGCCTCAGACGGGCGGGCGGGTGGGTCCAAAACCATTTCTAGAACGACACAAGACCCGACCTGTCGTTTTGGGAGTGATGGTCTCGAGGGACCTGAAACGACGCGATTTTATCAATTGAGCCGATGAGGCTCAGATGCTACAGACGATGCGAGCCACACGCACGCACTACCCACAGCGAGCGAAAACCCAGGAGGTCTGCAGACTGTCTGTGGCCTGAAGGTGAGGAGCGCCGCTGGAATTTTGCGATGGATACGAAAGCAGAAGAGCGACCTGGGGACGAGATGCACCAGTGAACGCTTTTACAGGACGACTTAGTTCTAAGTGCGCAACAGAGAGGCTTATTGCCGAAGCCTTTAAAGAGGATAGACGCAAGCAAAGCACATGCAAACGCGCTCATGGCTCTGTTTAGACAACTACGCACTAATATGCGAGGAACGAGCTCGTGGAGGGATTGAAATGCACTGCAACAGAACGACGACGAGAATCTCGTCACGAGATCAACGTCAAACTACGAAGTCACGCCGCATTGTCTTCTTCTACCTCGAAGAAAGTACCTGCATGATGCATCCTCTACGTCAAAGGGCCAGCGCAAGTGTCGCAGCAAGATGCAACCAGCGATCAAGAGGAAAATGAACGCATTGTGCAACGCATGTGGCATAGCGTACGACCACTCTGATGCAACGCGCACGGCGGTCTCAAATAGACGAAAGCATCCGGAGGTCTGGGAAGTGCACTCAATGCATGCGCACACGATCGTTGCGCTGACAGCCGCATCACCCCCGTTGCCGTATTAAAAAGAGATTAGAAAACTCTTCCGATCTTGCTACGTTGTACGGGGTTTTGTCACCGCCGCCGAGTCTACGCCCCAAGATGCGTCCGCCCGCACTTGGGCAGCGGCTGAGATGCGCTGTTGCATCAATTCAATAGGCAACACGTGTGCTGTGTATGCCAGGGAAAAAAACACTGCAGCTTGTAGTACAAGGTCCATCCTGACGCAGTGGCGCCATCACTTGTCGCAAAAATTACTGACCCGCGCGCACGTCGACCTACTTTCAGCCCCGGCAAGCCAACAAACAGCCCAAAGCCACCGACTGCATGCGAGGCTGCTTTACGAGTCGGAAAGGGCATGCGCCATGTAAAGTTTCGTCCAGCGGTTCGTGCAAAATCCAGTCTCTTGGATTCTCACCTGCGAGTTCCCCCAGAAAGCCCTTGACTGCAATGTTTCTCACTTCAACCGATCTTTTTGATCATGGCTTTTTTTTAGAGGGTTTGGTAGCTCTGATGTTCGTAGTATCGAAATATAAAGGCTCGAATGACAGATACAACCAAGTGCGGGTAGATCTTTATCACAGATCTTTATCATGCAGCAGCGTCTAAAAGAGAGGGATATCCAATGTACCAATTCTGACCACCAACGAGAAAAGGAATGGCTGCGACATGCGGAAGTCCCATCTCAAGGGGGGTACAGCTCACCTGCACCGCCTTCTTCTGATCCCCTGCGTTGAGATCGAGCGGCGAGTGAGGCGAAGCCGCTGCCTGGAAGAACGCCAGCGCCGGTCGAAGGCGCGCCGCTGCCATCGATGCCTGCGACGTCCGTGGATAGCCATGTGCTGTCGACGTCGGAGCGGCGCTGAAACGAAAGCCAAAGTTTGTGCGGCGCGGAAATGGTCTTTTAGAACCTTTTTCAAGACACTGAAGTGTTTAAACTGGGGCGATTTTAGCAAATGACCACTTTCAGGTCAGAAATGTGCTCCAAAGTCCACTGGAAAAGGGCCTTTTGCAATCGCAGAAGATAGAATTCAAAAGCTCGGATGGAAAAATTTGCGCAAAGGGCTTTCGGCGTCTTTTCGTTTCCCGGCTCCCCGCATCGGAGCATCCCTCTCGCAGTCTAGCTTTTCATGTCTCTGAAAAATTAACCAATCAGCGATCTGCACACCTCAAAGTTCGGTGATTGTCAATTGCGTCCAACGAGCCCCGCTCACGCACGCCCCGCATACTGCTTGCTAATGAATGATCGCCTTGGGTTTCGCACTGGCGGCCGCCGCCCCAAAGCGTGGCTCTTCTGTTTAGTCCTCCGTCCAGAGGGCAGCCCCACTTGTCACAGCATCAGGGCCACCACCACCCGCCCACGCAGCATCTGGATGGATTGCCGGCATTTTCTCATTTCGATCCTGGGGTTTCCGCAGATTTTCCACCGACCCCTTCGCCCAGAGCCACGAGCGACCGACCGGCGTGTGTGCCTTTTTGTCCGGAGTTCATTCGCCAATTTTCCCTCCGCCCGATTAGCAGCTCGAAAAACGAGTATGGGCTACAGACTCAAGACCTCGACGCTCCTGCTCGCGTTCCTCGCGTTCGCGGCCGTCTGGTCCGCGTCGCTCGGCCAGACGACGACGACGACAACCGAAAGCGGCTGTGATGTCTGCGCCAACTCGGGCGACTGCAGTAAGGCGTACTTGGGTACCCCCGGCCAGTTCTGCGGTCCATGGCTCGACACGGCGAGCCAACGCCACAACTGCTGCTGCCCTCGCGAGTCCACCTGCGACCGCGGTACCTACACGTGCAACTGCAAGAAGCTCTCGACCACCCCGACGCCGACCACAAAGAAGCCCACGCCTGCTCCAACGGCGTCCAGCTCCTCTTCGAATAAGAAGAAGATCATCATCATCGTCGTTGCTGTGATCATCGTGCTCCTGCTTCTTGGCGCCGCGTACTACTTCTGGTCCCAAAACAACCGCGAGCGAAGCAGCAGCGTCGAGATCAAGGAGACCGTCTACGTGCAAGAACAGCCTGTCGTATACCAGCAGGGAGGCTACGCGCAGCAAGGTTACGCGCCATCCGGATACCCAGCGCAGCAAACCTATGAAGTCCACCACTACCACAACAGCCCACGCGGGGGCGGCGGCATGAGCACGGGCGCAGGCATCGCAGTCGGCGCCGCCGCTGGTCTTGTCGGCGGCATGCTCATCGGTGAAGCACTTGCGGACGCTGGCGACAACGGCAACTACGGCGGCGGCTACGGTGGAGGTGGCGGTTACGGTGGTGGCGGTGACGAGGACACCTTTGCTGGCGACTTCTAGGCGTTGGTGAAAGCTTTGTCCTGATTTCATAACGTGCCCCCTTTTCCAACATATCTGCAACAATATAACATGAAATTTATCATCTGAGTTTTACGACCACATGGCGAAACGGAGGACGCTTTGCTCGAAAATGTCCATGTTGACGTCCAAGGGAAGCAAATCCCTTCACCCCCTCTCAGCCGTTTTTGTGTTCGTTCGGGTACAATACCGCAAGATAGGGCAGGATTCGGGCGCTGTTCGAAGGTGTGAACGTGGCGGAAGAACGACACGTACGCGCCCTGACAAAGTAGACGCTTTTACTTTTCCCCATGAGCCTGCGGTCGCTTGCGAAACCAACAAGTGGAGGCGCTGGACTCGTGGTTCGTGGGGACGGCAGCGAACCCAGAAGGTCTGAGTGGAGCTGCTGGCTGTACGGGAGCGAAAAAAATGAAGGCGCATCGACAGGTTAGTGCGCGATCTATCTTCGCCAGCTGTGAGCTGGAGACTTGGGTGTTCGAGCCCATGCGTGCAGTAATTCTCAGGAGACTGTCGTTTCTGTTCTCTGAGCACCGCGGCTCCCAACAGATCCCTGTTGTAGACGAGTGCCGTCAACACATGCATTTCTGAAGTTGAGGATATCGGCTGCGAGCGTCATGTTCATTGGGAGAAAGGTCGCGAGTCGCGCGGGTTCAAGAGAGCGATTGCCATTTGGTGACCAGCCATTTAGAAGCACGCGCGCGCCTTCGCACCCAGAATGGCGCTGTGCTGCTGCCGAGTGTCCAACGCCACTGAAGCGATATTCGTCCTCTCGGCCGCTGGATTTTCGAGGTTTCAAGGTGATGGGAGGCGTCCGCACATCGCACACGCGCACTTGGTTGGAATTCTGAAGCACCATTTGACCCAGCACAGTCGCTGCTATGCATCACAAAGGCAGAGGGATCTTTAAATTTAATGGAAACCTATTTAAAAAATCTAAAGATCGATTCGAGCGAAAGTGCCAAAAACAGATGCTTGTGGAAAGAAGAAAATAGAAGAAGCTGCGGTAAGAGACGGGAAGCCACTGGTATTCCGACCACATCTATTTCCACAGGTCCAATTTGCCACATTTGAATACAAAAATATCAAATTTTCTCAAACGAGAACAACGGGGGATTACAGCAGCAAGGGTTTATTCAAACATCCGCGCTACCCTTTATGCTATTCGATCCCAATAGAGGGCCGCGGCACCCACCCACATGGCCGCACTCTCTATATACATAATTAAAAGTGCGGGCCATTTTCGAATTTCTCTTCGTCCAAGCAAGCGCCTCGACCCCATGGCGTGCACTGCTTCCTCCAGCCGCCGACTGCTGCTGCTGCTGCTGGTCGTCGTGCTCGCGACCACCGCGCTGCTGGCGTCCGCGCAGGACAACTCGACCTCTGCGCCAGCGTCCAACGCCACCATCACGACCGCGTCGCAATGCGAGATCTGCCGCGACACTGGCAACTGCTCCAAGGCGTACCGCGGTAACCCAGGCACGTTCTGCAACGCGTGGCTCAGCCCGGCCGGCAAGACTATGGCGTGCTGCTGTCCGAGCGCTGACACGTGCTACGCAAAGACCTACGACTGCACGTGCAAGGCCAGTCGCAAAGTGAAGCCCGTTTACATTTGGGGTGGTATTGCCGCGTTCCTCGTTGGCGCGCTTATCTTCGGCGGCATTGTCATGGCCATGAAGAAGAGACGCAGAAAAGAAGATGGCGTGTATGCCAGCACGGCGCCGCCGGTGTACGCCGCTCAACCGGGCTACGCAGTCCAGCCTGGCTACGGTCAACCTGGCTACGGTCAACCTGGCTACGGTCAACCTGGCTACGGTCAACCTGGCTATGACCAGCCCATGTATGCTCAAGGCGGATACGTGCAGCAAGGCTACGGTCCGGGCTACGGGTACGGCCATGGTGACGGTGGTCATCGCGGCCACCGTGGTATGGGAACGGGCACTGCCGTCGCTGCTGGCGCGGGCGCTGGTCTCCTGGGCGGGTTGCTCCTTGGGGAAGCGCTCGGAGACATGGGCGGCGGTGGCGGCGACTTTGGCGGCGGCGGTGGCGAGTTCGCTGGCGACTTCTAAATTGCGTGCGTACTTTCTCGGCATCCTGAAGCGATTGCGCCTACCTGCTGAGTTCCTTGGTCGCTGTCGGGCGGATGCGCGCGCGCGACCTCATCGATCCTATTTCAGTAAATATATTGGCATTCTGCCGCGTCTAATGCATGCAAACACTGTATGGAGCTGTCGTCGGTTGCTTGTTCGTGCCTTTTCTAATTGGAGCAGTGTAACCGGTTACGCTGTTTCTTTAATCTGATGTTTCTTTCACTTGTCCTTTCCGAGACACTCGCTGAGTTTGTTATCCGGATCGCCCGTCGTCGTGACACAAAACGAAAGCACCAGACGACGCAAACGAGAGACGCGCGCGATGGCGAAGCGCTCGACGGCCGCGCAGTCCAACGGAAGACCTGCCGCCCACCCCCGCACGCTGCCCCCCTCTGCGCACGGCACGCCGGCCAAGCTCCAGACGAAGAAGCAGGCGCAGTCCTCGTGGACGCGCTATGTGAGCTTTACACTGCTCCCGAACGCGCTCGTGTTCGCGGTCGCGTATCTGGGCGTGGCGCTCGAGTTCACGACGTCGGCGCAGTACGCGCAGTCCAAGGAGCTCATGAGCGCGCTCAAGAAGTGCTTCATCGCGTTCGTGTGCCTCACGAGCCGCGTGCAGCTCGCGAGTTTGTTTTTCCCGCCAAACAAGAACCGCACGCTGCGCGTCGTGGTCTGGGGCCACATCAAGGCGCTGATCGTCGCGATCCTCGCCAACTCTGCCGGGACGACGGTGATCCGGCCATTCTTCGGCGCCGCGCCGCAGTACGAGGAGACCGTGCGGCTTGTGATTCCGATCTATTTCGCAGTCGAATGCGCCGTCGCGGTCGTGCCGCTGCCTCTGCTCAACTTCGCGGTCGGCTTCTGCGTGAGCTGGCTCAAGGCGGTGACGATCTCCAAGATGGTTGCTCAGTGGCACGCGAGCGTGGACGCGCACCCTATCGGCTTCGTTCTCGTCTCGACGGCGAACCTGTTCGCGAGCGGCCTCGTGCTGCGCTATATCAACCACTACCACAAGTCCAACAAGCTCTTCGCGCTGTCCTTTGGCGTCATCTGGTCACTGGTGCGCATCATGCTCATGTCCGGGTTCATCGGCATTGTAGCGCACGTGGCCAACCATTTCATGACGCTCGAAGAGCGACAGCTTGAGGCGATGGTGTTGAACTTCTTCGTCGCGTGGTTCGCGCTCAACAAGTATTGGAAGGGCCCTGTGGCGACGCTGCTCGTGCACCTGTTCCACAGTCCGAGCGTCGCCGTCCATCACGCCAAGAAGCTCAAAACGGCATAGTCGTAAAAAGAAAAAAATAGCGATGCTCGCATCAGGGAGTTGTTTTGTTCTCTCACACACTGGAATGTGAAGAGCGAGCACACGGGGGACGATCGCAGCACGCACACGAGAGACACTAGAACTGTTTTCATATACATCGCCACGATTGCTGCATAATCACCAGCCATTAGATCGATATTATTTCTTCTGCTTGGCGCCGCTCTTTTTTTTCTTTTTGCCCGTCTTTGTCGTCGATTTCTTCAGGTCAACGTTCGGCACGAGCGCATGGATCTGGAAGTGGCTGCCGGGGATGACGTGCGCGTACTCACCTCGCTCCACGGCCCCGACGGGGTCCACGACGATCATCCGCTGGCACGCGCTCACGTGCTCCAAGTTGCGCATCATCACCTCGACGCGAGGATGCGACGCGCCATACGCCTCCGAGTAGATCCGCTTAGCGTTTTTCAGCAGCAAGAAGGCCTCTTCCATCGCGGTCCCCGTCGAGTCTTGACTGAGACAGCATGCGAGGTTGTTCATCGCGGTGGCAGTGTCGAGATGCTCCTCTCCGACTGCAAGCCGCCGAGCGTCGAGAACGTGCTGGTGGCATTTCTTCGCGAGCCCAATCTCGCCTGTGTAGTACAGTATACAGCCCAAGCAGCTTTCCACAAGCACACGCCCCGGATGATGTAGTATGAGCGTGTCAGCGAGCTTCAGGGCTTCGTAGTAATGTAAAAGCGCTTGGAAGTCGCTTCTCGCGCTGTCGAGCACACTTGCCGTCATCAGGTGGAAAAACACCTGCGCTTTCACGCCGTCCAACCCAATGTCGGCATCGTCGCTGCAAAAAGGAACGAAACTGTAAGCCACGGGTCTTGTGCACCAAGAAGAAGTTCGCGATCGCATACCTGGACTCTCGGTGCCGTGCTTTGCAGGCTTCGAGGGCTCCAAGTGCCATCTACATTCACACAAGCATTTGCGACGTCAGCTGCTTCTAACAAAAGTTCGCTAGCTCGGAAGAAAGGTGCGCACACGTGGAATTGCCCCATGTTCTGATAGGTCATGGCGCTCTCCAATTTCGTGAGCACGCGCGTTGGCAGCGGTGGTGGGGTCACCAATTCACGGATCAGCGTCACCAGCGGGATCTTTTCGGAGATCCCGTAGTAGCCATCCCGCACTACGTTCGCTGCTGAGTCATCGCATTGCGGCAACACTTTGCGCGGAGGAAGCCTCGCGAAGAGCATGCTCTGCACTCGCTCCGTGCGCTTGGTGGCCACTGCATTAGCTCGCTCAAAGCCTCCGAGTGGATGCGAATTTCATCGATCACGGACTCAAATGTCCTGGTTTCGTCGCCAACGCGGGTGTCGATCTCCAGCGTCAACCCTTCCACGTCGGGTTCAGAAGTCCCAGTCTCGCCAACGGGTTGCAGTGGCTCCATGTGCGATTTCCGCTGTTGCCGTCGTGTTCCTGTACTTGCATACAGCGAGTTGTCGTCGCGCAAGATCTTGATGTTCATGTGCTGCAGCAGAAGTTCAATGCTGAATTCGAGGCGGCAGGACTCGACTGCTCGCCGCAGCTGTGCGCCTTCGCGAACGAGAAGCTGGTTGTGGTACCCGGACGCAACGCGACAGAACAATTCCACAAAGTGCGCGAAGTACATCTCCTGCGGGGCCAGTTCTGGCTCCAGACTCGGTGCGAAGGCGTCTTTGAGCTCATGAACCATCTGCAAGTGCGGTAAACGGCACACTAGGTATGGATCCATGCAGCGCAGCAAAAGTGGTAAGCAAGCACAAAGAATGAACATACCTGCTCGATTTGCTGGAATGAGAAAAACTCTTCATACTCAAAGTAGGCGTTGAGGAAGTCCAAGAACCCGTCGAGCGAGATCGTGGACGACGTGTCTTCGTTCGACGCGATTACGTTCTCTTTGCCATACAGCTGGAAGCTCTGGATGAGCTTCGGCAAATGCAGCCCCAGCATCTCGAGGACACTGTGCTGCGTCATCTGCAGTCTCAAGGTATCCATCCGAGGTTGTTGCTCCGAAGCAATCGCATGTTGACGCGTTACGAACTCTTCCAGCAGCAGCGCCGCGGCGCCCAATCCTCGTCGCTTAGAATCAGTGGATGGCGCATTGTACGATCTCGCCATGGCCAGTTTGACGATCGCATGCTGGAAATCGCGGTAGATCAAGTAGCGCTCATTCACACCTGGGGTCGCATTAGGGTATGCAACAAATCGCTAGCGCAGCAAGACTATACTGACAGCACTGTACCTGTGGACGAATGGAAGGCCTCTTTGGCGTCAAAGAGCGTGAAGTTGCGGTGCTGCAAAAAGTACACCTCTCGCATGAACGCTTCAAAGCTGAGGCGCAACACGCCGTTTACAAGGCGTGAGCGGATCGAGCATTGCAGGTGACGAAGTCAACGGATCGACGATCCCCACCTGGCGCCGTGGTCGCCCGAGCGTAGCGCATTGTACAGATCGCGCGCCTGCAAGTCCTCTTTGCCTGAAGCCGCGTCCAGCGCCATCGGCCACGACGCACTGACGCGCTCTCCTTGGTCGCCTGCATGCTTCAACTCTGTAGCGCCGGTGCATTTATAGTGTGCCTTCAATTCAAAAATGAATTTCCTCAATTCAATGTGCAAATACTGTGCAAATTTGATTGAATTGCGACTACACCTATTCATTCCTTCGGCTTCAACAAGCACCAACTGAAGAATGGGCGCGGATGCGGCACACGACGACGAGCTCGCGGCCTGGGTACGTGCTCCGCTGCTGCGTGCAAGTGCTCGCGTGCGTACGCAACGCGACGCTCTGCGCTGCTGTTGTATGTGCGCGCTCACTTATATGTCCACGTCTTCTTACTACAACAAGCAGAAGCGCGAGACGCGGCACTATCTGCTGCAGGACGTCACGATCGCGATCGAGAGCGCGCAAAAAGAACTGGAGCGACTCGACTTCCTGTGGGGGCGCATCCGCTTGTCGCGCGTGACGACGACGCCTGCGATCAAGGCCGATGTGCGCGTTGAGGTAGTGTATGTCGCGCGTGGACGCGACGCTGATCCACTGTGCCAGACTTACGGACGCAATGGGCATCTTCTTGTGCAGGGCCACTTGGTCGTGTTTGCGAATCTGGAGCTGAAGCTGCCGTCGAAGCATGCTCGCAATGCGCCAATTGTCGCCTCGTAGGGCTGTGGTCTCCATTGGGCAGTCTACTATGCGAGGAATCCACTCTGACCTGTGATTGCTTGATCACCTGGCTGCATGGACAGATTGCGGCAATACTGCGTGTTGAACCAGATTCTCGAGTTCCACGGCATTATCCAGTCCCAGCTGGGATGCCTTGCGACGCTCAAAGACTTTATCGAGCGGCAGCACCATGATCTCAACAGCAACGATGCGGAGAACGAAGACGTGGACCTGTACGTGGATATCGTCCACACAGCCTTCCAGGTAATCTCTTCTGCGCATAACTTTGCCGGTTTCAATAGCTGACAATTGCAATGTGCGCATATGGTGTCTGAAAACGGAAAGGATCTGAGTCATGTTTGCCATAAGTTGCGGAACGCAGCGAATGTGTTGCGTCTGCCGAGTCGCCGTCGATTTCCATACAGCTCTCACATTGATCACGTATGTCGATGCCCTCATTGATCCGGCATCGCCGCCGTTTTAGTCAAATTATGCTTGCGTGTGTCTCGCTTTATAGACATTCAAGTCGCCACTTCCACCCGAGCTGGTGGTAGATTTCTCCGTATACCGCGGCGAATTGGTTTGTAGTTGCTTTTTGGGGAGTAGCACCTTCTTGGATAGCATGGACTAACATGCACGCTCTGCTTTGTCGCAATACTGATAGCTGTTGGAAGTTTTCAGTTTGGGAGCTACACAGAAGAACATCACAGGCATCCCAGAGGGCTGCACGACCAAGAAAGAATTTGCGGGCTGCGTTTGGTATGAAGAACAGTGCGCTTGATGCTGCTGGAGTGGTCCAAGTCTGGAGCTAATCCGAGTGTCAATATGTATGTATGCCTTATGCAGCAACCTTCGTGGCCAGAAAGTTGAAATAACGGACCACACCAGCATTTCTGTCCCCATTCCGCAGCTTGAAGAGATGCTCAGTCATCTGGATGAACAGGTCGCGTGGCTGGTGCGCGCGCGGGACAATGTCAAAGCGCTACTTGACTGCCAAGAAAACTAGCTCAACAATCTGCGTTAGGTTGTTGTCACTCGGTAGTTGCCGCGGATTCGGTGAACTCAATGTAATAGTAGCGCGGTGGTTTATTTCTCGCGCTCGCGTGCCCGATTCTTCTAATGATATTGCTCAGGAAGGCTCTCACTGCAACATTGCTCAGCTAACAGTGCACGTGATGTTTGGCTCCCCAGACCTCCAGGATTGAGTTGGTAACGCGTCCAAGCTTCGCGTTCAACGTGGACCGCGGAAATACTCCACTACTAGCTTGGCCTATTATCGAAGCAGCAGCGATTTATTTTTTGCGCGCTTGCTCTGTGACGCTTGCCATCGATCGGCTAAACAAGCGCCCTGCATTCAAGTATTTTTAGAGGACAAGACTTCCAATAAACGGCAGAAGGCACCGCCATGAAACAAGTGCACACAAAAAGCAAGCACACATTAAAGAAGCGTGCTGCTGAAGTCATTCAAGCAGAAATGGAGAAAGGAAATCCTCCGGGAAGCTATCTGTTCGCACCATCGGCGCCGCCTATCGTGACAGACAATGTGACTGCGCAGATTCAGCCAAGCACGTTCGCCATTGGTGGCTCGGAGCGGCAGCTTGCTGGACTGAAACCCGTGGTTCCACTTCGAAAGCGCGGCTAATCATTTCGCGAGACCAAGAGCATCATCGCTTCAGTCGACTCTGATGGGCGTCGGCATCTGAATCAATAGTACGTTGCGAGGGACACCTGCGGTAGCTGGTGAGAACGGATATGAAGAGCTGACACTTTGCTTAGTACATTTTTGGAGGAACTCGGCCGTGGCGATTATGGAACAGTCATCAAGGTGGAATCCAACGAAACGAAAGAGGTCTTTGCTGCAAAGATGGTGGATAAAAAGGTGAGAACTACCCATCGCAAGACTTGGTGAAGTTGTCTGCCGCAGCTCTCATGAACGCATGTTTTTATCCCATGCTCAAGGCGCTGAAACGAGTCCGTGTCGGGCGATTCGGAAATGCGCTGCAAAGTGTGAAAAAGGAGCTCAACATCTGGAAACGCTTCAAGCATCGCCACATTGTTGTGCTACGAGAAGTGATCGATGCGGACGGTGTGTGCGCGTGCCAAATTCAGTCTTTGTCTTTATGCAAGTTAAATGCTCACCTTTGCTGTTGCGACTGGAATTTGCAGAAAGCGATGAACTGTACATGATCAGCGAGTTGATCGATGGCGGAACCGTGCTCGACGACGACACGTAAGTCGCACGATCAACCCCTCTACTGCTGGGTCTGCCATTTCTAATCGCTGTTGTCTACGGCAGGCACTGCACGCTGTTGAATGCCGAATTGATCAAGCAGTACTTTTGCCACCTGGTATGGATTGCTTACTTGCTACTTGTGCGAGCCTGCACGAGCCTGGCATTGCTCACATCTTTTGTGTGAGCAGATCGAAGGCATCGACTTTCCACACGAAAACAAGGTCCGCACTCTACACGACCAGCCGCAATTTCAATGCAACTCCCAATAGACAACCTACAGCTGATATGTTATTATGTGCTCCGGGTCATTCATCGTGACATCAAGCCTGGGGACCTGTTGCTGAAAAAAGACGACGAGGGTGGATACGTTCTGAAGGTCGCTGATTTCGGCGTTTCCCATGTGAGTAGACTGAGTGGAATGCAGCGAAATGTGCTTCTCGCTGACAGCATGGCCGACAATGACGTCTTAACCAGGAAATGGAAAGTGAGGACGAAAGCCTTCGACAGACTGCTGGAACTGCCATTTTCATGGGTGCGGGAGAGCAGATGTGATTCTTTTGTAGGCTACAGATTGCCTGACGCAGAATGATGAATCATTTGCGAACGCTTTCTATGTAGCTCCTGAAATGCTGACCGGTGAAAGCTTTCGCGGCAAACCTATGGACATCTGGGCGTGTGGGATCATACTCTACATGTTTGTCTACGGCCACCCTCCGTTCGAAGCGAGAACGATGACGGAGCTGTACGGCCGCATCCAAGTACGTCCAGAGATTGTTTTCTTGTGCACAACTTTGTGAATGCGCCGCTGATGTCGCGAACTATTTCGTGGGGTGCATCTAGAACGAGGAGATCCAGTATCCTGAGCAAGTTGGTGAGCGCGTTGTGGAAAAGGAGCTGATCGATTTGCTGCAGCATGTAAGAAGTCGTCATGTGGATGGATGGTACCAGCATGAAACCGAGTAGTTGATCGAGAAATGCTGTTGTGTATACTGCGCACCAGGTCCTGGAGAAAGACCCAAACCAGCGCTATTCATCCGCCGAGATACGAGTAAGTTGTGCGAAAGTAAGACTGGTTTAAGACACCACCTCTCGGCGCTAACATTGCTTCGCGTGAAGGCTCATTCGTGGGCGTGGCGAGATTTCTAGACCTCGGCGATGAAGTGCGTGACTCAGCCGGACGGCCGCCGAACATTGCAATCAGCCGTGCCGAAGAGCTTGGCTGGCGTGGTGTCAGTAGGAAAGAGTCTCCGCGGGATCTTTTCACGGTGCGTGCGTGGGCACTGATCGAGTCTCTCTCGCATACCTTTGTCTAACTCTCAGCGTATGCGGTTGTCTCGTGTCGCAGTCCGAAGGTCGTGTTCCCAGCGCTCTCCCCTGCTGCCTCGGCGTCCGCGTTGAACGGCAACCCCTTGCCGCCCAGCGCTAGCACCGACATTATCATAGCACCAAGGCGATCAAGTCGGACCTTCACTCAAAAGTGAACAGGGCAGAGCTGCATGGCGTTGTTCGTCTACTTGAGCAATGATTCTTTCCATTTGTGTGCGGCTGTAGCCTTATTACTTCTTGTCTGAGTGGCCGAGGCCCTTGCCCGGACTGATGTAGTCGCGCACGATCTGCTTGAGCTCCTTGGACTCAGGGAAGCGGCCTGCCGCCTTGCGCGACCACAGCAGCTCCTTGTCTTCGCCCGTGGAGTCGCTCTTCTCGTCGTACACGTACACCTGGAACACGCCGCCCTGGTTCGAGTTCGGCGTGAGCTTCACCGAGCGCAGGTCGTTCTGGAACGTCGTGAGCAGCTCCTGCGCGATCCACGCCGAGCGCAGCATCCAACGGCAACCCGTGCAGTATTCGATCTCCACCACAAACGCCTTGTCTTCCTCCTTGTCCGCCGTCTGCTGTTGCTTCTTTCGCTGCGCCTCTGCAGCAGCCTCCTTCGCAGCCTTGTGGTCCTTCTGCGTTTGCGCGCGCCGACTCGTGTACCGCTGCAGCGCAACGGCGGCTCCGAGCACCGCGAGCGCCTGGAGAGCCGATGAGGATGCCATCTTTGCGAACGTGCGTCGAGTAATATCTGGAAGACACTCGTTAAGTTCGTATGTTTGGCCGACTGGTTTGCTTAAGTAGTGATCCTCTATTTTAATAGTCTGATGATGGTACAAGTGGGCTAAATGGGTTAAACGCACAACCGAGGACAGTTGCACCCACCGTTGGGTTAAACCCCGTGGGCTACGTGGCGTGTAGTCGTGGAGCGTCCAATTGTCACACGCCTATCCGCTCATTTGCATCCTCCCAAGTTGCGGCGTGAACATGGCTTACTTAACGCAGTCGTCATAGGGATTTAAGCCACCAGGACCCACCACACCACCCGAGGGTGATGTGGAAGTACAAGTGACTTTGTAGCTTAACCCGCGTAGGCTGGGTCCTGTACTCCTCATTACACTATGGGGCCTTTTCGGCAACGGGGCCTCCCCACGATGAGGGCCAGGACACTTATTCAGCACCCTAGTTGCTCGTCCGCTTAACTGCCTATCTCCGGTCACACCTCGGCTGACGAGTTGGTATCGACGGGTATCGATCCGGTGACCTTCCAGTCCCAAAGCCAGTGTTTGACCACTGAGCCAAATGGGGTCTGTCGCAGTCGTCATAGATAAAACTGTATGGGGATGATATATTTCGGGGGTAGGCATCAACCGATAGCTCATGCCTAGTCCAAAGTGTGTGTGTGTTCTCTATGCTAATACAACCTCTCGCAGCTTCAGGTGTTCGTTCTGGATGAGTTTCTCTAATTGGGACACGTTCGCGTGCGCGTTCAGCTCGTAGATGCTCTCGAACGAGTGCTCGTTCTCGTCCAAGATCGTCTTCCACGCTTCGCCGCCGCACGTCTCCAGGTTCGAGCGCATCACGACCTTCTCGCCGTTCGGCAGCAGCACGCCCACCAGTACGGCGCCTTCTTCCAGGATGAGCCCCTCCGCTTCGTCCGACGTCACGTTATACACAACGCAGTGCGGCGCCGAAATCGAACGCGCCGTGACGTTGATCAGAATCGAACCTTCCGCGTTCACTTCGCGCGCGTACACGCCGCTGAGCACACTTTGCTTGATCTCACCCTGCGCAATGTCGCAGTTGAGCACAGTCGCAGTGTTGATACTCACGTCCTGGCCAATGCTGCTGTGTTCGAGGCTGTCCTTGATGCCCAGGAACGAACGCAGGCAGTCGGCTTCGACACCCGGCTGGGTCACCAAGCGGTTGTTCTTTAGGTACAGCTTCAACTGGCCGTAGTCCCACCAGTACACATCGCTGCCGACATCGACGCATCCAAACAGATCGCGCTTGTGCTTTCGCGTCGCTTCGAACGTCTTCATCATGTCCTGCATGCGCGCGTAGTGGGACGACGAGACCGCCACGTCGACGCCCTTTTGCGCCATCACTTCCGTGTACGCGGCTTGCTCGAGCGTCAGTGGCATCCAGAAGTGCGGGTCGCTGTCGAACTTGCCTTCCTTCGCGTCAAGCTCCTTCTTGAACTCGGCCAAAAGCGCCTGGAGCATGTCGGCATCGACACTGAACGAGCCGAGACTCGTGCCCACGGACTTCATCTCGCCAAACGAAGCCAGCAAGCGGATCGCGGTCTCGTGGGTCACCTTGTCCACTTGCGCGGCGTTGTCTTGCTGGTTCACGGCGATGAGACCGTACTTTTCGAGTTCCTTCTCCTTCCATTCCTCTTCCGTTGGCATCGGCGCCAACGCCGCAAGGATGTCGATGTGGTGCTTGGCGTTATACTTGACGTCAGCCGATGGGATGAACACCTGGTCGCCCCAGAACACCGACAAACGACCGCGGCGGCTTGACGCGTACACGCCCGTCTGCTTCACGACGGCTTCGAGGATAGTCATCGGCACAAAGTGCTCCTTGACCTTGACCATCGCAGGAAGCTTGACGCCCGACTTGTTGTTGTTCTCACTGCCTGGCAGCGGCGCAAGACGCGTGCCCTTGCCGGCCGTGTGGTACAACGCGACGCTGATGGAGCCCGCGGCGAGCAGCGCCGGGAGGTCCATGCCGTAGAGCTCCTTGCCGGAGCGCACCGCCTTGGTGTAGGCGTAGAGCGTGCCGAGGCCGTTGCCGGCGCCGCCCTCCCAGTCCTCGTACACGGCGATGACCTTGGCGGACGCGGGCGAGATGGAGCCGCGCGTGGCCATGAGGCGGTCCTGCCAGTACTCGGCTTGGTGCGTGGTGGACGTGCACACGATGATGACATCGTAGCCGTCGAGGCGGTTGATCTCGTCGATGTTGCGCTGGTGCGTGGTCGTCATGTTGCTAGCGCTGGACGGCAAGTAGGAGAGTAAGGTGTGGTAGGCGCGGTCAACCCCGGACGGGAGACTCTGCAGGAGGCGCTGGAGCACTATGGTGGACGGCGGCGGCGGCTTCACACTCACACGGGATCGAGCACACGGGATGTGGTCGACGGCGCGCGCGCGAAGAGAGAGACGGACGGACGGGGGTAAATTTGGCGGGCGACCAAAAATGGGAAATGAGCGTTCGGGGGAATGCGTGCACGCAGGGGGAATGGCTGTTGCCCCTCTGGAAACCGATCGCCGCGTTTGTATGGGCGTTTGTATGGGTGCGGATTTTGCTTCCCCTACTCCTCCGCGCATCCCACTGTGTGCGCGCCGTGCGTCACAACGGCACGACGGGTTTCAGTATGGAAAGCGAATCTCCTGCGAGACTTGATACCGCCCAAGTGGTCAGGATGGGAGTCAAGCATGCCTCGTTAGCTAATTATCGAGTCTCGCAGGTTGCCATCGTCTCCTTGGGAGAGAGATGGGGCGGTGGCCTCGGGGGGGTACGTGGCGACCCGGTCCGTTCGTTGGACACGTGACAAGATCCGCTGAAGGGCCTGCGCATGTTGGACAGAGGCCCCATCTGCTGAAAGCGCGGTGCCCACATGGCGCAGTGGGCTGCACTTGATTCTCGCGTGCAGCCCACTGCGGCTGCGCCGTTGCCTTGTCCAGCAGCACGAGCACAGACTCGACGACGAGCCGTTGCGCGCCGCCGCTGGGCTTGTCCGCGCTTCTCGTCTTCGACTCGGACGGGTGCGCACCTGGGTTAGCAATTGCTGTGGGGGAGTCGGGGGTCTTCGCCCTCGCCTGCTGCTGCGGACGACAGCAAACTGAGCAGCACGCTGACGCTTCTCGCAGAGCACATGCGCCGCGTGCTCTGCCTCGGCGCCGTGTCCGTGAGCTGCTCCAGCATGCGCAGCAAGAAGACCGTGGCCGCAGAATGCACGAGGATCGGCACGATCGCCAGCAGTGTCTCGATGCCATCGCCATCAATCATCTGCGCGGCGCCGCACGCGCTGAAGCTCAGATGCAACAAACCATGGAGCACCACGTGCGTGAGCAGCTCGCCCTGCGAAAACACAGAAAACACATCCGCAAATGAATCTCACTGTGTGGCTTGCAATCACTCGTTGATTTAAGCGATTGCATACTCAGATCTGCTGTGTATTACCTCGATGACAGCTTGCAAAAGCCGCTCGACAAGGCGCGATTCTCCATGGGTACACACCGCGTCTGCGAGCGCACGATGCTGTCTACAGACGACAATACAACGGTATCGAAAGGCTCCTCCTGTCGGTCTCAGTGGCCCGCACCAGCGCCGAGTGCGCGTGCACCAGGAAACAAAAGAAATGCGTATTCGACGGAGTCGCACTCGAGGAATAGCGCGTTCAGCTGGGCGACACGAGCCACCAACCTCCCATCCGCGCCTGCGTCAAGCACACACAGCTGCAATAGCAACAATCAGCACGCACGAGCACAGACACTTCAACATGGAGAAGGGAATCTTTTGCGCTGCTTGTGCGCATGGTCAGCCGCTTGTTAAAGCAGTACCTCATCACAAATCGTCGTCGCCGCCGCGCGTATCTCGTCCATTATTGGCATCGGTCTGATCGTCTGTTTGCGTCGCTTCATGGTGCTGAGACAGCGAACTTAGCCGCTGAAAGCGAACCTAGTGTTCTTTGCTGCTCGATTTCGGATACGCTCATTAGGTTCGCGTTAACGAACACTTGTCCGCGCCCCTCCACGTGTTATGATCTCGCCGCGTACTTAAGAGGGAGGTGGCTCTCCCCTCCGCACAAGCGCGATCCAGTATCATTCGGTAGATAGAAATAGTCAGTTTGAAGCGCGCACACGTGGAGACCGCAGACGATGGCGACGAACTTGCGTTCGATGGCGCTGGTGTTGGTGGTGGCGGCGGCGGCGGCCGTGGCGACGGCGCACAGCGGCGCGCGCTTCACCTTCGGTCTCGACACGCGCTTTGAGGTGCGCGCGCGCGCGCGTGTGTGTGTGTGTTCGTCTTGTTGCTAATGCTGGATGGCTCACGAGTCTCTTGTGCGATTGATTATACGCACACGTAGGAATGCTTTATGGAGGAAGTGGACGCGCGCACCTCCGGCAGCAAGCTGCTTTTCCGCTTTGGCGTGATCGACCCGGCGTCCTACGACGTCATGGACGTGGTGGTACGAGTGACTAGCGATCTTTCACAGTTTGATCACCGAAATCTCCCTAATGCGATTATTCCCTTTCGTGTTGGCGCAGGTCAAGACACCGTCGCTGAAGACCGTGCAGTCGTGGAACCGCACGCAGAGCGACCATTTGTCTACGACGGTGCGCGAGTCGGGACTCTACCACCTCTGCTTCAAGAAACTCGGCGGCAGCTCCCAGGACTTTAATGTCTTCTACTCGTTCGATTTCATCTCGACCGGTACGTGTCATCCGCCCACTAATGCATCCTGCACACGCTTCTGTGGTGTCGAATCGTCTTACTTATTGATTTCTGCAACTTGCGCGTATCCAGGAAGCGTGAGTCTGGTGCTGTACCCAAATGTCGCGGCGACGGTCTCCAACGCGGACCCGGACGAGACGATCTACACGGCGATGACGCTCACGACCGCCAAGGGCGAAGCGACATCGCTTGGCATCACGGAGTTTGATCTCCAGGGCGTGTCGGCGAGTCTGATCCACTCGAACACGCGCGTGCAGCTGCTGCTCTCCGTGGACAGCGTGTCAAAGGACAAAGTGGACATCGCCGTCGGTATCTACGACAAGCAGCTCCAGTACCCGCTTTCGTGGAACTCGCTCGGAAAGTATGTGGCTGTGCGGGCAAAGGAGCTGATATCCCGCGCACTAACGATGACACTTTCACCTTTTTGCCACCTCTTGCAGCTTTGTGAAGGGCGAATACAGGGAGAACGTGATGGACAACGCCGTGACGGAAATGGGCAGCCACCTCACGTTCGACATCACAGAGCTGTTCGCGTCCAGAGTCAATGCTCAACGCGAGACGCTCAACTTTGTGGTACGTTGCATTTGCCATGGTAGAGCGGCTGGAATCGTGGCTCAATGGGTGCTGCTCGTCCTCCGTTTCTAGATTTACACGCATGAAGATGCCGAAGCGAGCGTGTTTGGCATGTCGTACGTCACGCCAGACTACTACCCGCAGATCGTTGTGGAAGGTGAGTCTTGTGTTTCAAGCATGAGATGGGAGCGCAAGAGACTGACGTCACCTGCTGTGGTTGCTGCAGACTTGGGACTCGACTTGATGCGCGAGGTCGCGTACTTTAAGGAGACCGTGTTCACGCTGCGCGGCGACATCACGTACATCCTGCACAAGGAGCGCGGCAGCCGCAACGCCGCCGAGAGCGCAAACTCGCGCGTGAAGTGGCTCTCGCTGCTCACGAACATCGTGCTCGTCGGCATCGCGTTCGCGCAGGTCGTGTACATCCGCAGCATGCTTGAAAGCAGCTACTAGAGGACAGTGGAGAGCTACGATGCGAAAAAGTTGGGTAGGAGACTTGCTGCAGGTGCTGGAAGCTAAAGTGGGTGAGCCCAATGACGCTAACGCTGCAATATACGACAGCAAGGAAGAAAGATCGCCTCGCATTCTCATGTAGAGGTATCCAACTGAGTCTCATACGGGATGAAAAAAAAGGGAATGGACACTTTGCTTTAAAAGCTGACGGTGTGGTCGATTCCCCAGAACGCCAGCGCTTCCTCCGCGGTCTCGCGCTGCTTGAGCAGAGCAAACTTGATGCTCTGCGTGGCCTTGTCCCTCGTGTACGCGAACACGGACGAGGCTTGGCGACTGTTGTACTTGGACTGCATCGACATGGTGTAGCCGCCCGTGTCATGGATCACGACAAGATCTCCGACGCGGATCTGGGGGAGTAGCTCCTGCTTGGCCATGAAATCCCCCGAAAAGCACAATGGGCCGGCGATGTCCTGCTTGATGAATGTGTTGCTGGCCTTCGGCTTCACGGCGCCATCGGCACCGAGCACCGTGATGCAATGCGACCACAACTCGGGGAGGTACGCGGTGCGAGGGAACTGGTCGGCGCCGACGTGGACCACGGCGATGTGCTGTCCGGCCCAGTCCTTCACGGCCTCAACCTTCGACACCGTGATGCCGGGTTTCACAAAGATGGCGCGTCCAAACTCCGTGATGATCGACGTGAATCCACTCGTGAACAGCTCCGGGACCTGGGCGCGAAGCGTGTCGCCGTATACTCTGAAATCGTACGCTTCGTCCACGTCACCGTCGTACACGGTCGGCAGCCCGCCGCCGATATCCATCACCTTGATCTGGTCGCGACCTACTTTCGTGTTGATCTCGAGCGCAAACTGCACCGCCTTCTTCGCTCCAGCGACCAGCAAGTCGATGGGACAGCCCTGCGAGCCGACATGGACGTGGACGCCTTGCAGCCACGGGTTGTCGCGGAAAAGCTGAACGAGGCGGTCGTGGGTCTCCGAGGTCAGCGGCAGCCCGAACTTACTCGTCACGGTCGCCGTGCTTGTGGCATCGATGGTGCCGCCGCCCACAACGGGGTTGATGCGCAGACCAATCTGCGCATTGTGGCTGCCCGACGGGTACCCGGCGTCTCCGAGTTCCTCGAACACCTGGCGCACTTTGTCCACTTCGGTCTCGTTGTCGAGGTTGACGTACACGCCCGTGAGCAGCAAGTGCTTCAGCTCGCCTAGTGTTTTGCACGGAGAATCGTACACGACCTTGCGCGGCTGGAAGCCGAGCGAGAGCGCGTGTTTCGCCTCCGCAAATGACGCGCATTCTGCGCCAAAGCCGCGCGCCTGCGCCTCGCGGAGAATCCCGCGCAGCGGGTTCGCTTTCACGGCGACAGCGTGGTTGAATTCCTTCTCTGGGAGCGCCGTGCGCAGGTTGTCGAGACGCGCGGTGTACGCATCCCAGTCGTACAGGTTCACGAGCGGGTTCTCATCGTGAAGCACGTTCTGCGCGACCAACTGCTGCACGACCGCCGTCACGGCGTTGCTGCGCTGCTCGTGGCGAGTCAAGAGCTCTTCCGTCGAGTGCGCCACGAGCAATGGCGCCACGTAGTTGCCCGAGGCGGCCTGCTTGGCGAGCACCGACAGCAAAAGCGCCGCGAGTTGCGTAGTGTCTACCGAGGACGCCCCATCCAGCGCGTGGTCCTTGAGCAGCTATTATGTGCGGTGTTTGCCAGCAAGAGCGCCGTCAGAGCCCGGCAACGCAGAGCATGGAGCGAGTGAGCTGCAGACGCACCTGCTGCACGACGTGCTGCGCGTCGCCAGCGTCCAGTTGGCGTGCGTACTTGGCCCAGTCGATGTCGCCGAGCGCCGCCGCCATGGTCGTCGAAATCTTGGTGGCAAATGTTCAAGCAGCAGAGAACACTGAATGCGCATCGGTTTCAGTGCAGACAACCGTTCACGCAGCATTATGATCATTTTATTCAATCATACAGGTCTAAGTAGTCCAAATTGCAGAATTGAAATGCTTCCTATGTATCCATACATAAATTACCAAAGGATTCCCTGTTCATGCTCGATCAGAACACATCGCGCTAAGTACGCATTCTACCTTCCTTTACTTTTTACTTTACTACTATACTACTAGCCGAGTGGCGCCCGCTCCGCGGGCGCTTACTTTATGCTTTCTTCGAGGGGTTTTATAAAGCTGACTTGTTCTCCCTCAGTTGTATGTTACAAATACACGTCACCAGTGATGTATGTCCTTGTACCATGTGCATATTTGTGTGCATCCGTCCTGTCGGGATGTAAAGGAGTATGCATTTGTAATTTTGTCTCGGGCGCGATTTTCTATGATCAATCACTTCTCCCCATTATTCTGCACAGTGTTTTGAGATGCACTTCTTTCAGTCTCTGTGCTATGCCTCCAACACGGCACACTGTTCGGTCCAGTCAGAGAGGTGTTGCGCGCGCTCTAAT
>JAADVP010000375.1:0-23949 GCA_023335675.1 Globisporangium solare | reverse complement strand
GGAGGCTCGTAGTATCCTATAGGACAGCCTGTACTCTCAGGCATTGTTACGGAAGACGTCGAAAAAAATAGGCAGTCGCTTTAGTTTTTTCGAAGGTAACATTCTCGATGAATTCCGTAATAAGCGACAACTATTATGCCAAAACTATGTTAGGGCAAGTCATTCACAACAAAGGTGGGCTTGAGCCTTTATGGGGCAGTGCCGGCGCTTTGGGCCATGCTGCTGCTGCCAGCCATGTCTTTCCTCCATGGCGCTCGTATGTACCGGAGCTTGCACTTGATCTGCGTGTACGTTAGGCCGCTGTCGACAAACCTCGCGCGGAAGCATGCGAGCGCTCGCTGCACCTTGATGCCCGGCTCACTTTTGCACAACTCGGCCAGGAACTCTCTGTGGGCGCGATTGACGTGCAATTGCGACTCCTGCGATCCACTGGCGGCTTCGGGCGCGCTCTCTAATGACCGAAAGAGTTTCGCGACTTCTTGTCGGATCTCGTGCGCGGTAGGAAGATCGTACCGACCTGGATGCTGCTCCCAGAGCAGCTCCATCATCCTCTTGGCACTCAGTTTGTCGGACGGTGTTTCCACTCGACGCATGCAAAGAGTCTTGACCGCATCGCGAAAGCCTTCGACATACCGACGGCCATACACCTGCTCTCGAGGGTCTCACGGCCCACCTAGCAGAGAACACAAACGATTTCCCGTACCCAGTCCCGAAGGATCCGCGAGCCATGGTGTGAACGGCAAAGGAACCGGCCGAGTGCAGTTGCAAAGCACATCTCACTGCAGAGTCGAGCGCCGTTTTCCGCTCTGCCTCGATCTATGGACGTTTGTATCATGTCCTCCGGCGTAGCTGAGCTTGTGCTGTGATACCAGCGCCAATGATACGACCTGTCGCGACGCAGTGGTCCAAAGTCTCGATGCGTAGATGCTCCACCTCTAGCGAGTTGACTTGCTCGCCCTCCTCAGCAGCAGCTAAGGCGGCTTCAAGTATATCTTCGGACTCTTGTTCGTGGTCTCAGCGCCATCATCGACAAGTTCATCAATGTCGTTGAGACCTTCACAGTCGAACGACGCTTGAGCGTCAGTATCTGAAACACCCAAAGGAGATTGGAGGTCGCTGCCAACTTGTTCAGATGTAGTTGGCTCAGTGAGCACGGAGCTGTCATCCTCTGGCGGCATCTGGTCGTCGCTCCTGTCACCATGTTGCTTCGTGCACGAGCTCGCTGCTGGGTTGCAGACAATCTTGACACCGTCTCCGATTCCTGAGTAGTCGAAGCAGGTGAGCACAAACTCCGGACAATGGCTATATGATCTGATTTCCCCTCTGTGGCAAAGCTCCGGCGGCGTCGACAACGATATCACAATTTCATTCGCGCGCGGTGCGAGATGGTGCAGCTTTGCTGCCATTCCACTCACTTGGAGTACAAGCTCATGCAGCGTTTCTCGATCGTGCTCTACAAGCTCAACAGCGCAGTTGGCTAGTCCACCTCCGTGCTTGAGTCCGGTAACGATTTGAGTCAGTGTCGTGCAGTCGTTCCCATCTGTAATCCATTTAACGAGACCTTGCATGGATCTCGTAAAGTGCGCACCCAGCTCACTTTTACCACCGCCTTGGGTTTCTGTGTGGATGACTCCAGTGACTTCCAGGTGGTGCACAGTCGACAAGTACGGCAACATGAGCAAGAAGCGCATTCTGGTAGCAACTTGCGTTGTCGGACTGGAGCGCGATCTTCTGAATATGCGGCAGAACTTGGCGCAGCCGCATCAAAATCGCCTCGACGATGGACACAACTGACTTTGCGTCCTGTGGGTCGTCCCCTGCGCAGATATGGTCGTAAAACATTGTTTGCTCGACTGCCACAGGCGGTAACCCTTGGTCGTCCTTGCTGTCGAGCTCATAGTATGACATCATCGCGCCATGCCATGTCATATCTGTCTTGACAAAGTGCTCGACGGCTTTTTCGCGAAAACACAAGGGTTCTACTCTCTTTTTGAAATCGACAGTCACGAGCGCTTCCTTCGAGTGGCCACTATCTTCGCATCGTTGCCGCATAGCGTCCTTCATCTTTGCAATGGCCAGCTGCTGATTCGCGGCGCGGACACGATGTCCGAGAAACAGCTTCACTTTCGCTGCACACTCGGCAATCACCTTCAACGTGTCAGGTGTGGCGTCATGGTAGCGCAGCACTGTCGACATATCGTCAAAGGGATGAAACACTCGTTCGCAGTCGTCGCACAGCGTTGCCGAAACGCTGGAGCTTTTCTGAGCGAACAAATCGAATTCAACAGAGTGTAGAACGCACGAGTCGGTCGTGTTCCCGTCCGCTTTGAGCTTGGAGTCGAACCCATGCGTCAGGTAGTCGCGTGCAACCTCTATTTCCTTGCTCAATGTTCCAGTCACAGTCGCAGACCCGACGTCGGCAGCGATGCGCGCCAGGATGCGGAAAGTATCGTTTACCAAGAACCCGGTAGTAAAATCGGCTGCCGTCCGCAGTCGCGCGTCGTCGGTTGTGAGAAGCGCTGCAATGCGGTAAAAGATCGTTCGCGACAGTGCTTTCGCGCTCGACGTCGCTGTGTCGCTATACGAATCAAACATTGCTTTCACGAATTTCCTTCGACCGAGCAAAGGGAATTCGACTTTGCGGCCGTCCACCTCGACTTGTTTCGCGCCCCGCGGCAGCGCGACAATGTTGTCTCGAGAGAGAACAAAGCGGACCGCGTCCTCGACCACCGAGAGGTCGTACCGCTGCACCGTTCGGACCACGTTCTCGATGCGTCTGCCTTCCTTGAGCGCAGCCATATCCGCGTCCTCGACTGTAGCTATCACTGGTCACGGTGAATCCTGGAATCGCGTCCTTGACCACTGTTGCCAAGAGTCGGCGCGGCGCGTTGCACATCAGCGCGCGCAGGATGCGCTTCTCCACGGACCCTTTCGTCGCTCCGCAGTAACAGACCGCGATCAGAAAGAGCCATTCGTCTCGCTCAGCCGCGTCGTCGCTGCTCATATCCGAGCACTTGAAGCGCGTGCCCGAGCAGAAGAGCCCGCAAATGCGTCGCGCGGCATCGTCGGCGTTCCTCGCGCGAGCAGGAGGCGGCTGCTTCGCCTTGTCGAACCCGAGCGCCTTCAGCACGTCTGCGATTTGCTGCAGTCCAGCATGCGGTACCGCAGCGTCCGCGAACGGCAGTGGCAGGCGTGTCTTTCGCTGCCTCCGCTTCTTCTTCTTCTTTGCATCAACAGAAGAGTCGGAAGCGTCTTCATCGCTGCTGAACGCGCTCCAGTTCGCCCGGTTCCTCGAAGCCTTGGGCGAGTCCGCGGGCTCGCACAGCGCTCCTTCGCGATACGTGTTGGCTGCTCGCGCGGGCTGCTTCCTCGGTGCCGTTGACCCGCCCTCGCGCTTCCTGGGTACGGGGCCGTGGTGCCCGCGCTGGCGGCTCAGCTTGTCCGCGATGCGCAGCCCGTCGTGCTCGCAGCCGCAGCGCCGACACGCCAGACACTTCTCGCAGCGCGCCACCTTGCAGCGGCACGCCAACGGCAGCGACATCCTCGTTCCACACGGCTATTGATTTTTGAAGTTAGAGGCGGGAAAATAGAGTATCGACTTTAGCTACGAAGTTCCAGAATATATTTTATCTTACAGGTAGTGAAGAACATGAAGGTATTGAGGATGAAAAGATGGAAGGCATAAACACAGAAATGATACTGATAGAAGGAGTGTTTGTCAGTTGGATGTGAACTTGGTTTACAAAGGGTATACTGGATGCAGAGATGGCTCTCTACTTTTTGTGTTGTTATGATGAACATGAATGATGGTTGCGGACTTGGAGAGCTCGCGTCTCGTTGCACGCCGCGCTCCATTTCGTAGACGCGCCTATGAAACACGCACATGCGCAACGCGCTGCTGCTGCTGCTCCACAGTCATCGCCGCACTGCCAGCGGATCAGGAGTCGGCGTACGAGATATACCAGATCGCCATGCTGTTGTTGAGCGCCGCGGACTCGACGATCTCGACGGACGCCTTCGTACGGCTATTGTAGCAGGCCCTGCGCATCGCAGCGCTGCACGCGCCGAACTCCTTGTTCGTCGCGGCGAGCGTCGACAGCTTCTGCTGCGCCGCCAGCGCCGTGCGCAGATCGCACGCGGTTACTTGGTACTTGTACTGCACGTTCGAGTACACGGCCCTCGAGACGGCGTCGACGCTGAGCACGCACACGCGGTTGGACACGACCGAGCAGTATGAGTTGGGACTCGACGCGACGCTCGTGAGCGTCGTCTGCAGCGCCGGCGTCAGTGCCAACGGCTTGTACCCTGGCAGCGTCAGCATCGCCGCGCTGCTTGTGGCTGTGAGCAGCGCGACAATGAGGAACGACACGAAGGCAGCGCCGCACCGCATGCGCATCATGGGACACTGTAGAGGCAGTCGGCTGGTGCTGGCGGCTTGAGCGCGTTGGGGAAGTGGCTGCTCGCCTCTTCTGCTGCGCGCGTGAGCGGATATGAGGCGGGGATCGTCGAATATGTTTTTTTTTCCTTGGAAGATTTCTCCAGTGGACGTCAAGAAAGAAGAAAGTCAAGAGGCGCTGAAGACGACTGACTGCACTTGCGCATTGCCGCCGCCAATCTACGGTTCCACGGAGGACAAGATCGCTGGCATATGCACCACAAGAGCGGCAGAAAAGCGTTGCAAAATGTGTGGATTACGAAAAAAACATGCGCGTTAATTGCTCCACTACGCACGCAATCGAATTTTACTTGGTACTTGGCGGCCAGAGCAGCAGGACACTCGTGCGCTGCTTGTACTGCGTGTACGCCTGGAGATTGCCCCATCGCTCGTCGCCCTGCTTCTCCAGCAGCGGGATGCCCGAGACCTTGGTGAGCAGCAACGTCACGAACGCTGGGCCGAGCGCCGCAAGCGCCTGGTACAGCGGCCGATGCGCCAGCGTGGGCACGGCGAGCAGGAAGATCGCGATCCACATGAGGATCTCGCCGCAGTAGTTTGGGTGGCGACTGTACTTCCAGAGCCCCGACTGAATGAACTTGCCCTTGTTGCGCTCGTCGTGGCGGAACTGCGTCTTCTGGTAATCCGCAATCACCTCAAGCGCATACCCAAGCGCCCAGAGGCTGGCGCCGACAACGTCGAGCACATGGACGCTCGCGTCGCTCGAGTGCGCGAGACTGAGCAACACGGGCAGCGCCGTGAGGAACACCCAGAGCCCCTGGATGCTCCAGACCGAGAAGAAGCGCACGGGGTTGCCGCGGATGTCGGCGAAGCGCGTGTCTTCGCCCACCTCGCGGATGCGCAGGAACAAAAAGGTGCCGAGCCGCACGCACCAGAGCCACACCATGGCCGTCAGCAGGTACGCGCGCCATACGCGCTCGCTGTCGTCGCCAGAGCGCGCGAGTGCGAGCAGCGACACGGTCGCGAACGTGATGGAGCCCGTGAGGTCGAAGAAGCGCTCGTCCTGCTTGGGCACGGCGTAGAGCGCGCTGAGCCACTGGATACCGATGCACACGGCCGCATAGAGCTCCAGGTCGGCGGCCGACGACACGGCGTACGCGATCGAGAGGCTGAGCACGAGGCCCGCGATGTTGCGCAGGAAGCCCATGGCGAGTGCTAATGCTGCTTGTATCTTGTGCTGTGCCAATTGACTTGTGGAGGCTGTATGCGCGTGCACACGAATCAAAAACGGTCGCATCCCCCCACGTTCTTTCGTGTTCCGCGTGGCTTGTCTCTATTCCCAGCAAACGAAGGGATCGGTGAAGGTGGAACTGTACATAAAGGCAACAACGTGACCTGCACTCCTCCTCCTTCAATAAATGGCTGCGTCTTTAATGGCGCAGGATGGCGACAGACAAGCAGCAAACATGAGCGTAATGGGAAATGAATCTGGCCGTGTTTCTTATCTGAGCACGATGAAGCTCTCAGCAAGAAAAGTGGACATAACGGAGACCAACCGATGACAAAAGGGACACGAAGAAGGCACACACACACTCTCTCATCGCCTCGCCTCGCTGCTTAGGCCTTGGACACCAGTGGCGCGTACTCGCCGTGGTTCTTGGTCTTCTTGGCCGGCCAGAGCAGCAGCACGCTCGTGCGCGCCTTGTACGACTGGTACTCTGGGAGGTGGCTCCAGCGCTCGTCGGCCTGCTTCTCGAGCACCGGGATGCCCGACACGGTCGAGAGCAGCAGGACGATGAACAGTGGACCAAGCGCAGCGAGCGCCTTGTACTGCGTCGTGGGGAGCACGTGGTACGCGATAGCGTACACGCTGAGCCAGATGAGGATCTCGCCGAGGTAGTTCGGGTGGCGCGAGTACGCCCAGAGACCCGTGTGGATGAACTTGCCCTTGTTGGCCGGGTTGTGGCGGAACGCGGTCTTCTGGCGGTCCGCAGTCACCTCCAAGTAGAAGCCGATGACCCAGAAGACGATGCCGACGATGTCGACCCACTCGACCGCCGTGTCCTTGTTGCCGTGCACGATCGTGAGCAGCGTCGGCAGCAGCGTGAGGAACACCCAGAGCCCCTGGATGTTCCAGACCGAGAAGAAGCGCACAGGCGTGACGCGGATCGCGTCGAAGCGCGAGTCCGAGCCCTGCTCGCCGATGCGCTTGATCAAAAAGTAGCCCAGACGCACGCACCACAAGATTACGAACGCCGTGAGCAGGTACGAGCGCCACGTCGGCGCGTCGACCTTGAAGAGCGCGAGCAGCGCCACTCCGGCGTACGTGGCCGAGCCCGTGACGTCCAAGTAGTGCTCATCCTGGAACGGCACGGCGTACGCGAGCGCGCCGACCCACTGGATGCCGAAGATCACGAGCGCATAGAATTGCAGGTCCGTGTAGTAGGCCACAAGCGCCGCGACGGGCAACGTGATGACCGTGCCGGCAATGTTGCGCAGGAAGCCCGTCTTCTGGATCGGAGCCGGAGGTGCAGGGTGCGTCATGCTCGTCGGCTGCTCTTGGACACTTGCGAGGAACGAGACCAAACGGATTGTGAGTAGCGGATCGCGTCACGAAGGCCGCCCTCAGCGCGAAGCGCGAAGACGAGGGAGCGGCGCGTGTGGCGTGCGCCGTACTGCGCAGACCAGCCAGCGGTGGCTTCGCCCGTGTTCCATGCTTTGCGAGTGTCGGTTTGCGATTGGGAAATCAAAATCAGGTCGCGCTACGGTGCCATTTGTGTGCGTCACTTCAAGCGAGATCTGTGTCCTTTGTATATAGAGTAACCCCTTGTAATGTGAAAATTAGATTTTGAAGTGGATTTAAAAGTACCTTTTTATAATGAATAACATGTAGAATTATCAATAGATGGTATTATGGAAGGGTCTGGCGACGGGTTACCGGCAGCTGCAGTGATGATGTGAGCTTATCGCCAAAAGTGGCCCAACGGGTCCCTTTTCTATACCAATCCCCCCGTCTATTATAGGTCATTTTCCCTTCCACAAGCTTGCCTGCCAGCTGAATAAACCTCGTTGAGCAAACTAAAACCTTGCATTTGGCTTTAAATAGGGGAACTCAGGTGCCGATTTGCTAGGCATATCTCACTTATCTAGTAGCATCGGTCCCTGTCTAAGGCAAACTTCACTCTTCATGCGTGTCATGTCAGCAGCTCCAGTGTCAAGTCAGAGAGTGCGATGATGCTTTGGAGCGATTTCTGGGAGCGATTGGGTGGAAACGAGGGCCAACCAGAGGCATGTGGGCGCATGACAGGGCAGGAATGACGTCGCGTTGCTTGCACGATCGGCAACTGAAGTTCGACAAACTTCCAGGAGCCTGAGACGTGAAGAAACCTCGACGGTGTTGAGTCAGATGGGAACCTTTCGTTTCAAAGCTGAGGAACTTCCTCCGTGTTCGCTGCTGCAGCTGTTGCAATTGCCACGGCTTCGAAGTGTCGACACCCCTTGCTTTCGACTGACTTGCATGCTGGGCTCACAACGTTGACGTGCTAGTCGATTTTATAGCGTGAACTCCTGACTGAGCTGCTGCATGCTGGGCTCACAGCATTGGGATGCTAACTAGACCCTCTGAACTAGGAGTACGGCGCGGATGACGCTAAACCGTGGGCCTGAGGTCCCTTGGCTTTGATTGGGGTATGTACAATCGGTCTCCTTCGGACCGTGTACGCGAGCGCGCCGACTCGATGGATGCCGAAGATCACAAGCGCGTAAATTCGGAGGCGACTGGGAAGAGCGATCGTCGCACCAGCGAAGTTGCAGAGGAAGGCCGCTGTTTTCTAATCTCAAGCTCCACAGATGCCGGTTCCGATATCTTTTTCGCGCTCTCTGGGCATCTAGTAGCGCTGAAGTCGTCTGCGTTGTCGATGTACTTCTCATGCCCTTCTTGTCATCACAATCATCACTCTTTGCGTCCGCATCAATCCTCAGTCCGCCTGAAGCGAGTTTGCTCACAAGGATTAACGAACTCAATGGTGTCCTGATTGTGCGCGATTTCCTCATTGAGTTCGCCAAAGAGCGCGCCGCCCTTGGGGAATAAGTGCGTCCAGCATGGCCAGGTTACTTGTGCGGCACGAGACAGTCAGTGACCAAGTAGCAAGCATTTTTCTTGGTCTACCTTACTATTCGCATATGCATTTACCCAGTTGACATAATTTCCACCAATCCTTATCTTCCAAGCGCATACTTTCGTCCAATCCCCCGTCACAACGAAGAGCTTCCGAACCTCCTCCTCCTTCCCCGTGAACAGCTACGTTTTGACAGCGAAGCAAACACAACGTAGCAGCATGTCGATGCATCCGAAGCGGCACTTGGAACGGCTGCGCCGCGGCGAGCACATCGAGCTGAACGCGGTGCTGGCGATCTGCGAGCGCATGAAGGACCTGCTGGTGGAGGACGACAACGTGGTGTCCGTGGCGTCGCCCGTGACGATCTGCGGCGACATCCACGGGCAGTTCCACGACCTGCTCGAGCTCTTCAAGCTCAGCGGCCAGGCGCCCGAGACCAACTACGTCTTCCTGGGCGACTTCGTGGACCGCGGCGCCATGAGCGTCGAGACCGTCACGCTGCTGTGCGTGCTCAAGGTGTGCTATCCGGAGCACATCACACTGCTGCGCGGCAACCACGAGTCGCGCCAGACGACGCAGGTATACGGCTTCCAGATGGAGTGCATGAAGAAGTACGACGGCGACGCGCGCGTGTACAAGGCGTTCACCGACATGTTCGACTTCCTGCCGCTCGGCGCGATCGTGGACGACAGCCTACTCTGTCTGCACGGCGGCCTGAGCCCGACGATCCACCACGTCGACCAGCTGCGCATGATCAACCGGTTCATGGAGATCCCGCCCGACGGGCCCTTCGCCGACATTGTCTGGTCCGACCCGGACCCCAAGAACCTCGGCTTCCACATGGTAAGCTGCCTTCGCGTCCATCAATCGCGTGCTTGCTGATCTCATGATGTTTGCGTGTGTCTGCCAACGCAGTCCCCACGTGGCGCTGGGTACATCTTCGGCGAAGACGTGGTCGAGAAGTTCCTGCATCTCAGCAAACTCGGCCACATCAGTCGCGCGCACCAGCTCTGCATGGAGGGCTACCAGGTCTTGTTCCGCGAGACGTTCTCGACCGTGTGGAGCGCGCCGAACTACTGCCACCGCTTCGGCAACCTGGCCGCCGTCATGGCCGTCGACGAGCACCTGCAGGTAGGCTATTATACCTTTCCATCGTCCTCGCATCAAATGCATGACAGAAACTCACGTGTTGTCCTGATGAAACGTGTGTATTGGCTGCAAACAGCGGTCGTACAAGATCTTCAAAGAAGCGACCACGTCGCCGCAGTACGTCGGCGTGCTCGACAAGCCCTCGGCGTCGACGGATGTCATCGACGCCGGCTACTTCACGTAGTCAGTCTGCCGGTATATATAGTGCTCTCGTGCTGCTTAGCAAAATGCGTCAACCACATGCCATGTAGCTAGCTAGCTGTCTTTCCCTACCCTAGTGGCGCGACCGCTTCTTGTCCTTGCGCGCCTTCGAGCGCATCTTGTGCTGCTGCTTGGCGGCCTCGTACTCTTCTGTGAGCTGCTGCGTCGTCTTCTGTCGCACGCGCTTCATCTTGGCCTTGACAAACTTGTCGATCTCGAGCGCGTCGTAGTACACAAGCGACTGCGGGTGGTTGTACAGCTGCGCGTTCGCGACCATCTGCTTGAAGTCGTCTTCAAACTGCGAGTGCGACCTGTACTTGTGTCTGTCGATGCGCGACTTGATCGTCGCCAGGTCCATCGGCGTCTTCACGATCGTGTAATAATCCGGGTACTCTAGCGCCGACGGCTTCTCGAGATATAGCTCAGTGCGCAGTCGACCCGTGGCGTCGGCGAGCTTCATGACACCGTCGTACACTTTGCGGTAAAAGTAGCACAGCATCTTGCGCTGATTCTTCGTCTCCTCGTCGAGCAGCTCGTCGTCCTCGTCGTCGATCTTGGACTCTTCATTGTTGATGTCGTCGTCACCCTCACGAGCTGCTGAGAGTGACTCACGCTTCCGTTTGCCACCAGCAGCAGCCACCACAGAGTCGCTGCTACTGCTCGACGGCGATTTCTTCTTGGTCGCCGGCTTCACAGCATCCTTCTTGTCCTCGATGCCGTCCTCGCACATCCTCACAAATTCCGAGTCCGTAAACTCATCGCGGTATGAAATCTCCTTGCGCTTGCGGCTCTTGCTCTCGGTGTCCATGCCAAAGTTCCAGCTGTTTTTGTCGTGCTTGCCGATCGCAATGTCGTTTTCCATCTCCGCATTCGCTTCGCTCAGCCACACCGGCACGTCCTTTTCGTTCATGAGTCGACTGCGGGCCACGGCCGGCATCTTCATCCGCTTGCAATAGTCTGTCCACTCTTTATCTTCACGCTGCTGCCGATCGACATCCATTTTCTGGTACAGCGAGAGCTCTTCTTCCGTCAGCGCCATCATCTCGTTGATCTCGTCGTCGACCAGCACGGACGTCGTCTCTTCTTCGCCGCCGTTCGCTGCATTCGCGGCTTCCTCCGACTCCATCTTGATCAGACTCTCCAGCAGCGCACGTCGCTCCGCTTCTTTCGAGCGGTTGTTAAACTTACCAGCTTCGACCACGAGATTGTTCATGTTCATCTTGTCCGTCGCACGCGACAAGATCTTCTCCTCCACCGGACTGTTCGTCACCAACCGGAACACGCGCACCTCGTTCTTTTGACCGATACGATGCGCACGATCCTGCGCCTGCGCATCCATCGCAGGATTCCAGTCACTGTCAAAGATGATGACCGTATCGGCCGTCGCAAGGTTCAAGCCGAGACCACCAGCACGGGTACTCAGCAAGAAAATAAAGAACGGCGAGTCTGGGGCGTTGAACATGAACATGCGCTGCTCACGCTCGTCAGCACTCGTCGAGCCATCGAGACGCAGATACCGGAACCCACGGTAGTTGAAATAGTCTTCGAGCACGTGCATCAGCTGGGTCATCTGACTAAACATCAGCACACGATGGCCGGCCTTCTGCAGCTTCGGCAGCATGCGGTCCAGCAGCTCAAACTTGCCTGACGAACGCACAATATCGAAATCGATCGGATATCCGTTCACCTGGAACAAGTACGGATGGTTGCATACTTTGCGCAACTGCATGAGCACATTCGACAAGCCCTTCGACGTGTACTTGGTCTTCCCCTTCGTCTGGCCGTCGCCGTCCGTCGTCTCCATCAGCAGCGCACCGCCTTCTTGGATTCGACGGTACAAAATCTTTTGCCATCCAGACAAATCACATTTCAGCACTCGCTCGACCTTGTCGGGCAATTGGTCCAGCACGGAGCTCTTCACACGACGCAACAGGAACGGACGTAGCACTTGGTGCAAACGGTTGATAATCAGCATCCGCTCTTCGTCAGAGAGTTCGTTTGTTTCGCCGCTCCCAGAAAACTGCGAAAACGGTTTGCTGAACCATTGCTCAAACGTGTCCACGGACTCGAAAATCGTCGGCAGCAAAAAGTTCAATAGCGCCCACAGCTCCGGCAAACTGTTTTGCAGCGGCGTACCCGTGAGCAACAGACGGTTCCGCGACGTGTACAGTGTACCGAGCGTCATCGCGAACTTACTCTGCGCATTCTTCATACGATGCCCTTCGTCCACGATGATGTACTGCCACTCGTACTTGCGCAACACGTGCTTGTCTTTCATAATGTACTCGTACGTTGTGAGCAGAACGTTGAACTGGCAGCTCGCCATTTCCTGTCGGTGTAGATCCTTGCGGACTTGAGGAGGTCCTTTGTACACGACGAGCACGAGGTCAGGTGCCCATTTCTTGAACTCGTTCACCCAGTTCGACAGCGTCGAGAGCGGCACGACCACGAGAAATGGTCCATGGTTGTGCTTGATCTCGGTAATGTACGTCAACAGCGAGATGGACTGGATGGTCTTACCGAGACCCATCTCATCGGCCAAGATACCATTCAGATGATTGTCGTATAGCGACACCATCCACTGCAGACCGCGCAGTTGATATTCCTTCAGATCGCCACCAACGAGCATCATTGGCTGGCGAGGAAGCTCTCCCTTCGAGGCGATCTCCAAATAGTTCAAATCTTCATCGTCGTCGTCACCCTCACCATCCGCACCACCTTCACTTTTCGGTCGAGGAGACAACTCCATTCCCTCGACATTGTGCTTGCGCTTATGTTGCCGCACGAGCTTTCGGATACTGTCCAAGTAGCTGTTGGTTTGTCCCAAAAGGTATGTAAGACGTTCGTTCTTGGCCTCTGCCACAAGTTTCCCGTATGCCTCCATATCGTTGGCCTTGAGCGCCTTGAGACGAAGTTTCTCCTGACGATCTTCTTCACGCTCGGCCTTCGATACTTTTTGGTCCACGAACGCTTTTGCTGCCTTCGAAAACTTGGAAATCTGGAGCTTGACGTTCTTGTGGAACGCAAAGAAATCGCGTGAATGGTTTAGGATCGCCTTCAAGTACAGTTGGTGATCGGCGCGTCGCTTCTTCTCTAACGCCACCGATTTCTTTCGCTTCTCTTTTTCTTCACTTTGCAGCTCCACACGTGACACTGGTCGACGACGACGGAACGATTTGCGATCGATCGCAGAGGGCTCACCGAGCACCGCAAGCTGCTTCGTGTACGTTCGCGAGACACGGTTGCGCAGTTTCTGCTGCAAGAGTACACAGCGCAAGTCGCGCAGTGTCTCTTGCTCTGACACACTCAGTTGGGTCGCATGCAATTCGAGCTTCTCCAGACTCAACGTCAGGAATTGCTGCAGCGACGACATGTACCGAAGCTTGATTGTGACATCGTTGATGCCGATCCACGGAGAGCTCAAGTTGTACGGTCCAAACGCCGTCATCGCCTTTGACTCGACATCAAGCAGATCGCCATCAAAGCATTCCGGTCCCAAGTACAACAAACTACGGGATTCTCGCGTCCATTTCGGTTTGCGCTGCATGATTTCCAGCACGGGAGCAGCTGGTGGTGGTAGGTTCGCCGCTTTCTGCTTCGCGTGCTGCTGCAACTGGTTCTGCTGCTGAGCTGTCAAGGCGCCGTTTTGCATCGTGGACGCTGCGGAAATACTCGCCTTCGTCGCACTCACCATGGACGCAGCACCTCCCTTCTTCGTGGTGCCTGCGATCGACTCATCCATCGAGTGGCACAGCGCTTTGTAGGCGCGGATCTGGTTGTGCAAATGCTCGAGCTGCTTCTCCGTGAAGATTAACTGGGCCGCTGGGTTCTGATGCAACTCGAGCGCCTGTTGCGGAGGCGACTGGCGCAAAATCTCCTTGTCGCGCAAGAACGGGTTGGCGACCACATCCAACGGAGCCGATACAGCACTCGACGCAGCAGCTTGACGAGCCTGTGCCTGTGCCTTTGCTTGGGCTACCTGCGCTTTCGCTTGCGCTTGGGCCTGGGCTTGCGCCTGACGCTGGCGCTGGTACAGAAGCTGCTGTTGCTGTAGTTGTTGCTGCTGCTGTCTCTGCAACTGCTGCTGAAGCTGTTGCTGCTGCAAGCTTTGCTTTCCACCTTGGCCTGCCAATCATAATGATAGTCCAGAGTTCCACAAAGTGCACGTGAGTCTCTCCTCATACAGCAGGCACGCGTACGACAACAAAACTCGTTTGATACACGACACACACAGCACGTGTAGCTTACCTGATTGGGACGTGGCAGGCGCAGTCGCAGACTGCGCGCCTCCCTGCTGCGTCGTCGCGCCGAACTGCTGCTGCTGTTCCTGACGCTTCTGGTGGTACTGGCGCAGTAGCGCCACGATCTGCGCGTACTTTGGGTGCGACGTCTGGTTCGTGCGCTGCATGCGCAACGCAGCGTCCATGAGCTTCTTTACGTCGGCCGCCGTCAGCTGCACCATTTTCGCGCCGCCACCACCAGCCGACGGCGGCGCGGCGCTTCCATTCGTCACAGCGGCTGCTGCAGTAGTAGCAGGCGTCGCACTGGGACCGCTGCTGGTGGCTGCGGCGGTCGGATTCGCTGGCGACGAAGGCGGTGGCGCGCTCGCCGACGCACCGTCGTCGCCGCTGTTGCTGCTGCTGCCGCCGGTCATGGCGCGCGCGCTTCTTGCCCTGTTCGAATGGGGACTGCGGGCCGCGGACACGAAAGGGGGGAAAGCTGTATACATAGTGTGTATAGTAACTTGAAAAAAACCTCACGGAAGCCAAGCGAGCTTTTCAGCTTTTTTTCGGAAATGTCGAGAAAAAAAGGTCTTGGAGGTTTGTTTGTTTTTAATAAGGCTCTACCAAGTCGTGATTAGCTGAAATTGGTGGTTTTGTTGGCTGTTGTTTATAGCCAATAACCGCCACCCATCAGTTGGATCGCTGATCGACTCTTCGATTTCATATTTAATATTCGATCACGCACGCTCTGTCTCATTCAGTGGTTTCTTTTTTTGCATCAATCACTCACCCTGCTGGTAGGCGGGGGGGGTAGGTGTCTGTTTTAAACATCTGTCACCCAGCCTGTTTCAATCATCCCCGCCTCTTCTATTTTTTTTTTCTGCGTTTTTGGCGTCGTTCCCGAATAAAAGCCCCCTCCCGCGATCGAGTCTTCCGAAGCAGCAGTGACCCAAACCAACCAAAAAAACCAGATCGCGTCTCTATACAAACTCCAAGTGTAAACCACCGCGCATGTGTGTTGAAGTGCACGCACTGTGAGAGAAACGTCGCAGATTCTTCACGCAACACAGAGACAGACAGCCCGCCCGCCCGCCCGCGGTCAGTCACAGCCAAGAGAAAGCCCCGCGCACGCACGCACGTATCCACGGCGGCTACTCACGCGCCCGCCGCCACCCACCGTTCGTCCATTCGGTCTTTTGCTGGCGATAGGTGTCGATCTCTCTGCCTATTCCACGATGGGCAACAGCGCGGGGAAGCCGATCCACGACAACGACGCGCAGCATGCGCCTGCGGCTACGGATGAAGTGAATGCGCCTGCGGCTGAAGCGAGCGAACCCGCGTTCCGCGTGCTGTCGGCGGACCAGCGCGCCGTGACGTTCGACGAGCGCGTGCACTTGCGCTCGACGAGCGGCGAGTTTGACCGCATCACGATCTCGGCGACGCAACCGATGTCGGGCTTCCGCCCGCTGCAGCGCGCCGCGACGTACGACCCGCGGCTGCGCACGCAGAAGAAGCTGCTCACGGCGTCCGACGTGATGTTCCGGCGCTACTTTAACGCGGTCGAAGACCGCGAGGCCGCGGCGCGCAGTCTGTACCGCATCGCCGAAGAAGACGTCAAGGAGGCCGTGGTCGTGCTCGACCCGTTCTCGACGGGCATGACGCTAGCCGAGTCGGTCATGAAGCGCGGCTACGCGTGCATCTGCGTGTACTCGGACACGCTGCTCGTGATGAAGGACCTCATCAAGCACATCCCGCAGAGCTTCACGGACAAGTACGCGGCGATCATCTTCCACAACGGCGCGCACGACCACGCCGAGCAGGCGTACGCGGACACGGTGAGCGCGATCAAGAAGGTCGAGGGCGTCAAGATCGTTGGCATCATCGCGGGCGCCGAGACCGGCGTGATGATGGCCGACAAGCTCTCGGAAGACTTTGGGCTCACGACCAACTACTCGCGCGGCTCGGATGCGCGCCGCAACAAGTACCTCATGGGCGAGAAAGTGCGCGCGGCAGGGTTGCGTGCCGTGAAGCAACGCTCGGCGACGAAGTGGTCGCAGATTGTCGACTTTGTCGAGAACGAACTCAAGCCGTCGCCGTTCCGCGTGATCGTCAAGCCGAACGAGAGCGCAGGCAGCGACGACGTGTTCCTCTGCACGTCGATGGACGACGTGAAGCGCGCGTTTGGCAGCATCCAGGGCAAGATCAACAGCCTCGGACTCGAAAACTCGGCGACGCTCGTGCAGGAGTTCCTCGACGGCACCGAGTACGTCGTCGACACGGTGAGTCGCAACGGCGTGCACAAGGTCGTCGCCGTATGGGAGTACGACAAGCGCGTGATGAACGGCGCGCCGTTCGTGTACTTTGGCGTGCTGCTGCGCGCAGCGGCGGGCGATGTGCTCACCCCCGTCGTGAACTACGTGCTGAAGGTGCTCGATGCGCTTGAGATCGTGCACGGCCCCGGCCACGCCGAAGTCAAGTTTGTGAACGGCGAGCCGTGTCTAGTGGAGATCGGGTCGCGCTGCCACGGCGGCGAAGGCACGTACGTGCCGATCGTGAACCGCTGCATCGGGTACAACCAAGTCGAGTGCGCCTTGGACTCGTACTTTGATGAGGACGCGTTCAACGCGCTGCCCGAGCGCCCGACGACGCTCAAGGCGTACGGCTGCGAGGCGATGCTCGTGTCGTACCAGCGCGGCATCTTGGAGAGCTACCCTGGCATGCAGGAGATCGAAGCCATGCCGTCGTACGTCTCGCAGAGTCTCCACGTGCACGCCAACGACGAGCTGGCGGTCACGATCGATATGTTCACGACGCCCGGCAGTGTGCTCATGGTGAACGACGACCCGGTGCAGTTGCAGCGCGACTATGATCGTGTGCGCGAGTTGGAGAGCGAGGGTTTGTACAAGCTCGCGGACGCGGTTCCGGGTGTTGCTCTTGAAGAGAAGAAGGTGGTCGTTGTCGTGGATCCGTTTTCGACGGGCGCCGTCGTGGCGCATTCGCTCATGCACCGCGGCTACGAGTGCATCTGCGTGTACAGCGACAAGCTCGAGAACATTGAAAACGTCGCGAGTCTCATCCCCGAGGGGCTCACGCTCACGTTTGCGGCCACGATCGCGTATGAAGGGAGCTTGGACAAGACCGTCGCGGCCGTGAAGAAGGCTGCGCAGGCCGTGCTCGAACATAACCGACCTGCGAATGCGGGTCCACACAACAAGACCGACAAGCTGATCTACGCAGTGTTCCCTGGTGCCGAACTCGGTGTGCGCCTCGCGGACTCGCTTTCCGACTCGCTTGGGCTCGACAGCAACGTCATCGAACTGTCTGCTGCTCGCCGAGACAAGTACCTGATGGGCGAGACGCTGCGCAACAGCGGCGTCCGCGCCGTGAAGCAGGTGAAGGCGTCGTCGTGGGAAGAAGCCGAGGATTTTCTCGTGAACGTGCTCAAGCCAAGTCCGTTCGAAGTCGTGCTCAAGCCGCTTGAGAGCGCGGGCACCGAAGACGTGATCCTGTGTCTGTCGATGGAGCAGGCGAAGAAGACGTTCCACAGCATTCTCGGCAAGATCAACGGCCTCGGCATCGAGAACAACGCCGTGCTGCTGCAAGAGTACCTCGAAGGTGACGAGTACGTCGTGGACACAGCGAGTCGCAACGGCGAGCACAAGGTGGTCGCGATATGGAAGTACGACAAGCGCCGGGTGAACAACGCGGCGTTCGTGTACTTTGGTCTGTCGATCACGCCTGCGGCCGGCGTCGTGAACGAGCTCATCGAGTACCAGTTCCGCGTCCTCGGTACGTGTTGTTGCTGCGTGTGCATTCGTGGATTGCTTTGTTTGTTCGCATGGGTGCTAACTGTGCTTTGTTGTTTTCTATCCTATGCAACAGACGCATTGGGCATCCGCAATGGCCCAGCGCACGGCGAGGTCAAGTTTTGCCGTGGCTCACCCGTGCTGATCGAAGTGGGCTCGCGCTGCCACGGCGGCGAGGGCGCGTGGGTGCCGATCGCCAACAAGTGCGTCGGCTACAACCAAGTGGACGCCGCGATCGACAGTTATCTGGACCCGGAGGCGTTCGACAAGCTGCCCGAACGCGTACGTGTGATTTGTTGTTTGAATAGGAATGTCTGCACGGCATGAGTGGCGCGCTAACAACGTTTGCTTTTTTGTTTTGTTTTGCGTACTTTGTAGCCAACGACGCTGCTCGAGTACGGTTGCGAGGCCATGCTCGTGTCGTACACGAACGGCGTGGTGAAGAGCATCCCGGGCCTGGCCGAGATCGAGACGTTCCCGTCGTTCTTGAAGAAGGAGATCTTCGTGGGGCCGGGCGACATGGTGCGCCAGACCATCGACATGTTCACGACGCCCGGCAGCATCATGCTCACGCACGAGAGCAAGGACGTGCTCGAGGCCAACCTGGCGCGCATTCGCGAGCTCGAAGTCGACGGGCTCTTTGAGCTCCAGTAGAGTGGCGACGCAAAACAGCAGCAAGCGGCGACGAAAAGTAGCGATCATGTGTGGTGATGGGCGTACCTCCCATATTTTATTATATCAGCTTTCTTTAATTTTCGGTCCTGTGTGCGTGTGCGAGCGTTGCCTGCCATATTGTATAGTATCCAACAAAAATGGTTGCTTCAAAAAGGAAAGTTGCGTCTGTCTACTTAGTGAGCAGCTGGGCTTGAGGCAGTCGTTGATCTTGCACGAGCGCCCTTCAAAGACGCACTGCTGGCAGTACCCCGAGCGCATTTTCACGGGTGACTTGGCTTTCCGGTCTCCTGGTGTTTTGCTGGGGCTCGTCGGCGACAATGACGAAGAAGAAAAAGCAGCAGCAGAAAGAGATGGCGCTGTCGACTTAGTGGCAGTCACTGCCGGTATCCTCACGCCTTGGCTCCGAGGCAGCAGCACCAACTCGACTTTGTCCGCTTACCCTCTGCGCTCCTCTGCCTCTTGGATCGACGCGCTTTTCCGCAGTTCCGCTGCGATCGCGTCGGCGCGAGGCGAATCTCGCGAGTACGACGTCTCGGCGTGGATGGCTGCGTTCTCAATGTGGTGCGGGTGGCGCCGCGGGTGCTTGCGCGGCCTGGGTCGAACCGTCGGCGCATCAATGAGGTTGCGTCGCGGGCAGTAGATTTCCTGCGCCTGCCGAGCTGACGACATTGGTGGCGGTGCTGCGGAGCAGGCAGCGGAGTCCGTCGTAATGCTGATGCGGAACGACGAGGACGATTCGTCACGCGGCGACTTGGCTTTTCCCAAAACGGCGCTCTCTTTCGAACTTTCGGCTTTGACACGAGCCTCGCCGCCTTCCGGGAGCTCGGTCGCTGCTGGAGCACGCTTCTGGTGCTGAGAAAGCGGAGAGTGGTGCGTTGTGTGGTGCTCGTCTTGTTTCTGCTTGGTGTGCGCTTTGGTTGGTCCCAGCAGCTCCGATACCACTGGACCAATGCCATGTTCCTCTGACGGAGCTGCTGCTTTCGGTGGCGACGGAACGAGCATCGGCAAGGACGGCGACAGCATTGGGCGCACAGCTGCGGGTGATGACGGCGCGCACTCGGCTGCAGGCGCCGTTGTTGTCTCTTTCCGAACGAGGTGGCGCTTGTGCACATTCGGGCTCTTGTTCTGTCTTGCTCCGCGGACTGAGGGCATGGGCTCCTCTACAGTTGGCGCCATTGGTGGTGGCTCAATCGACAGAGGCGGCATCTCTGTGGCTACTTGAGTGGCAGTCGCCGCAGTGAGCAGATCGCGGACAAGGGATTGCGCGATGCGGCTGCAGAGCAGTGGACGGTCTTCCATGGCTGGCTCAGGCGACTTCTTCTCCACACAACCTAGTGGCTCAGCATCAGTAAGCGATGGCTCGTTTTGGACTGCTTCCCTCTTTGTAGCAAGATCGAGTTCTCTGAGAGCAAGCGGCTCCACAACGTCGACTGCCTCTGGCGCGCCCTCAGCTGGATCCTGCTCTTCGTCTTCGTAGTCGTCAATGACGGAGTCGCTGGCTGCGTTTTCACGTGCAGCCGCTTGAGCCGCGATCGCGCGCTGCATCGCGACTGACAAGATGTCGGCATGTGCGACTTGTGCGACCTGGTGGATGAGCTATCGATGAGACACGACCTTGCTTGACGCCGCGAGCGGTGGACCTGGCACGACCTCATCGACCTGTTCGGCTTCTGGCTGCTGCCGCACCGAGTCGTTTGCTGGCGCAACTACTGCGACCACAGAGGCGGTGTAGCTCTTGACAACTTGTGCCAAAGCTGTGGACAAAACCTCGGACGCGAACGTCTCCACAACCTCCATCCACTCTGGAGCAAGCAGAAACCGCTTTGGAGCAATCACCGGCTCCTCGAAGCCCGCCTCGTGGCTCTGGAGCAGCGACGCTATTTCGGCGCTCTCCTCCTTGTGTTGCTTGTCGTCAGGTGGCGGCTTCCTGTCAGTCGGTGTGTGGATCGCAAGAGCGGTCCGGATCTCGTCGCTTACAACCTGCTCCGCCACAGCATAGACGTCCACCCTCGCGGCGAGCACGACCGCGACCTGGACACGGACAAACTTCGCTGCCGTCGCGCGGAAAGCCGTCGTCTCGTCTTCTCGTAGTGACGGCCGCACTGTTCAAGCGAGTATGCGGTGTTGAAACACGAGGTTGCTTCCGCTGATAGAGAGACGATGATAGCGTCTCTTTCTAGTCAAGAAAACGAGTATTTAAAGGCACACAAGCAGTCAATTTTATCCTCTCGTGCGAGTGTCGCTTCTATTTGAATCTTCCTGACGTCGCTGTCGCCTGGCGGATCGAGTGCGGCGACTGCGGACGCAGCAATCGGCCGCGAGGCGAGACCGCAACGCGGTTGCGGCGACTCGCTGCTGCCGCCTGAGCCTGCCGCTCCGAGAGAATGGCCTCGATCGCGCTCACGAGCTCGCTGTCGTCGCGCGTGCCAATGCGAGCGCGGTCTCGTACATGCGCTGGGCCTGCGCGCCGTCGCTCAGGTGCTCGAGCTCGACGGCCAAGTTGAAGTGCGCGATGAGCACCAAGTGAGACTGCGGAGGCGCGCGGCGTTTCTCGTCCACACGATTGTCGTCACCATCATTCTGCACATCCAGCAATGCAATGGCGGACCGCGCATGCTGCGCTGCGGCAGCGTGGCGATCCAGTTGCGCGAGCACGGCGCAGAGGTTCAAGTGCGTCAGCGCGATCGCGTACTGCGCGTCCTGCTCTGGAGCGATAGCTTCGTTGTCGCCATCGAGCGTAGTGCTGGCTGCGGCTTGCCGGCGCTGGAGGTGCAGCACCTTCTCGAGGAACCCAAGCGCTGCGAGCGGCTTTCCGGCCTCCTTGTGGTAGCACGCGAGGTTGTTGAGGCTGGCGAGACGGAAGGCGCGTCGCCGCGTGACGTGGTGCGCCTCGGGAATCGAGCGCAGGTACCCGGACCGCCACGTGTGCTGCTCCGCGCGACTCAGCAGGTCGCCGCACAGCTCGAGCTCTTGCTGAGACGCGGCAGCGTGCTGCTGCCGCTGCTGGAGCGCGCGCATCGCAAACGTGTTGCTCAGCAGCACGAACTCTTCGCATCCGAGCTGGAACCGCGGACTCTGCACACCGAACGCGCCCTTGTGGTGGAACAGCAGCTGCTCCACGTGGTCGAGCGCAGCGCATAGCTGCGCGAACGCCACGTGGCTGTCGCCGAGCGCACGCGCGTCCACAAGCGCACTGGCCAGTGCCACAATGGACCGCAGCTCCTCCACCATTTTCGTTCACGTGTGCCTTCGCCCGAGAAGCAATATCTACTGAACTAAAACTATGGCGCCACAATGCGAGGGCGAGCTATCTGGGGGATAAGGATAAGAAAGGACAGGAATAAGCTCGCGAAATGGCTACACTCTGGCCAAATGTAGCCATTTGCGTCCGTGTAGCCATTTCATTGACCAAGCAGCATCAAGCAAAGCACCATGGACGCGACGCGGCGTCTCTGCGTGCTCCACGCCATTGGGGTCCGTCAAGGCCGCTACCAGAGGCACGTTGCTCGCTCTTCGTTGCCATGTGGATGGCGGCGGCGGCGGCGCTTTTGCTAACTGCGCGAGGACCACTGGCAGCAAATTCCGCGCGCGTCATGAGCCCAAGACGCGCTTCCCCAAGCGCATGCGGCGCCAGGAGCCGTGGGAGTCGCTCTTCATGCGCAAGTCCCGGACCGAGAAGCGCGTACGTTTCGCTTTGCTGCTGCTTGGGAGCATGATGGGGGAGGCGGGGCCCTGAGAATTCACACCGTGCTGTGAACGTGAGCTAGGAGATCATCCAGCGGTTGTGGGAGTACCCCATGGCGGCGCAGCACCTCTCCGTCATCCTCATCCAGGTACAAGCCCTCGCGGCTTCTTCTCGCGCGCATCCAGAGGCCTCTGACGCGCTCTTTGTGGCATCTAGAAACGCGTGAGGGGAATGCTCTGCCGTCTGCGCCTCGCCAAGAACCAGGCAGCTGCGCGGAGCCGTCGACGCAGCAGCGCGGCGCTGCCGCTCGCGTGCACCCAGTCGCCCATGCAGCGCTTCATCACGGCAGCGCACGGCCGCTTCGCGGACGACGCCGGGTTCCGCAACTTCACGGCCGCGCGGCTCCAGGCGTGGTACCGCAAGGAGAAGGCGCGCTGGACGTACACGCTCGAGCGGTTCCCCGCGTACCACATCGCGGCGCTGCAGCTCCAGTACGCGTAGAAGGCGCACTGCGAGCACAAGCGCTTCCACAAGAACAGCAGCCGCGATAATGCGTTCCGCTCGCCGCGTCTGCGCGCTGCGCTGGCGCTGCAGAGCGCGCGGAAGTGGTACGCGAACCACCGCATCTACCGCTACTACCGGGACCTCATCGCGTTCGAGAACACGGGCGACCCGGCGCGCATGCTGCGCGCCACCAACCCGAGCGAGGCGAGTCTGCTGGACGCCGCCATGGGCGCGCACGTGCGCTTCCGGCTCGGCGGCATGGCGTTCCCGCCCACGACCTACTACAAGATCTTCACGCGCAAGGCCGTGTGCAACGTCAACGCGTCCAGCTCCAAGGACTACACGCTCGCGCGCCAGGCACGGCCGCAGGCGCCGGCCCACACGACGCAGCAGCAGCAGCACACGTGCTTTATCCGCGTCGGCAACACGTACTACCGCGCCGAGCAGGCCGAGCAGGATACGCGCTGCTGGTACCAGCTCATTGAGAACAACGGCTGGCGGCCCGTGACCGCCGAGGTGATCGCGGACGCCGCGAACGATCCCGCGGCGCAGGCCACGAGCCGCAAGAGCGCCCCGAGCAGCTTCCACTACTCGAGCCTCGTGCGCAAGCAGGGCGCCGAGAAGCAGCGCCGCCTCGAGAAGCGCATGTGGATGCACAAGCTGTACACGCAGGGGCTGCTCAAGGAGACTGGCGGCAAGGACGGCCCCGAGGAAGACTCGGACGGTGGCGATGGCGTCACGGCCGCACTCGTGCTCGACGTGGACTTTGAGCACGAGCGCTGGGAGCAGGACGCCGACGCCATGTTCGAGTGGGCCGCGGCGCTCGACTACGACGCGTACGTGGACGAGTGGCAGCGGCTCGGCAAGATCGCGAGCACGGGCAACGACCGAGCGTCGGCATATAATGGAAAAGGCATGAGAAACAAAGGCTTTGCTGGCAATATACTCTCTTTTTTGTGTTTCAGACTATGACACAGTGGATACATTACAATACAAGACAGAGGTATGACTTACTACTACAGCTACGTCACTGTGCAGCGGCTCGCGTGCTGCCTCCCAGAGACCCCGACAGAACAGAGGGGCCATAAATAATGATCGCAGACAGGGAGCTAGCAGCCTTCGACGGCGTCAGCTCGGCTCTGCTGCTCGCTTGGAAGGAGAGGGGAGGAAGCACCGCGAGCTTTGGGGGGGGGGG
>JAADVP010000374.1:0-23972 GCA_023335675.1 Globisporangium solare | reverse complement strand
TGCATATTAGCCAATAAGACTAAGCCATTTGGATCAATCCCATTGGACGATAGTCGGACTGGACATCTGACTATCTACCAATGAGAGACACTGTAGGTTTCAGTCACAAGGATTGCATGTTAGCGCTTTAAATTCTAATTTACTTCTCAATTTGCACGCTAGCGCTCAAAGCTCCCTCTCTTCCCTTTGGACACAGCGTTACCGCTGTGCCCTTCCTCTCACCTGCGCTTCCTCACCGCACGTGTACGTCGTGTAACGAGTCCCGTTACACCTAGCATTGCGCTGGCGAAGAAACCGAGTATCCGTGATGAATGGGCAGCTTACAAGGCGGTGGTGTGCGATGTGTGGCACACATTCCGTTCTTTTACGCTTCACTTCATCTGGACTGATCGCAATCGGTGCCTGTTTGACGGAAGACAGCCCACTCCTGTGACTCCGGCGTTGTCCATCATCTTCACCACTTTCTGCGCGCATCTTCGGTTCTTCCAACGGCGCCTACACGAAGATAAGGGCAAAGATGCGCTACATAAGGTGGTGTGTGCACTGAAAATGAATACGAATTTCAATGACTTCGTTGCGCACCACTTGTGTTTGCTGCACGTACGAGAAAGATAGCTTGCAGCAGCTTGCGAGCAGCGCCTCCCAAGCGGCTGTCAGTGGAGAACGCGCTGCAACTGAAGACTCCAGTCTACAACCCGACCGACCAGTCAAATTATGCGATGCTTAACTCCCGACAGAACCTATATGCCCCCCCCCGACACCCACTGATGAGGCTCCGACGGTTGCATTGTGGTCTCAGCCTCGAGATAAGCATCGCATCGACTTCCTGGCTTATCGAAACCGTCGACCGTCACTCTTCGCAGCAGCACCTTCCCACATTACCTCAATGGGATACCCCAAGCAACAGCTCTATTCTGCGTTTACGAAAAAACCGGAAACAAACGGACTGCGAACGAAGCTAATATCGGTGATCCAAAACCGATCGCCAACCCCGCTGGACATTCCGTTTTCCTGAGTCACCAACTCTTCGTCCTTGTACTGAAGCGCGACACAATGCCCCTCTTTTGTCTTCTTGTAAGCGTGCCCCAAGTACAACCCCTCCTCCATCTTCTCAGAGAATGCCGGTGCTGCTACCGCTTGCCAGCCCTTCTTCTGACCGCAGTACCAATTCTTCTTCCTGAACGTGCCGAGATCGACTCTCCACCCCACTTTCGGTACCTCATCGCGAAGAAACCGTATCAGCTCCACGAATTTCAACCCTCTCGAGCGAGACGACGGAACAATGCGGTCACTGCCCTTCACAGTGAGACTGTCGACGAAGGCGCGGCCAAGTTTCTCCAGAGCCATTGCTTCTTCATGAAGACCAATCATCAGGAACAGAGGCCACTGCATGAACAGCGCAATCGTCTCCACGATTTGCAGCCATAAGTTCCATCGCCGGAACATCTCGATGGATGAACTCCGCGTAAGTGATCCTCTTGTCTGGGTACTTGCCAATGTACCGCTCGTACAGTTGGACAAGCTTCGCACATCCTTCAAGGTCTCTCACATCCTTCCACGCCGTGGAACCATCTTCTCAGGTCACCAAGTACTGGCGTTGCCCGCTCTTCTCCCGATGCTGCGAGATGCGCACAACTTCGCACTCTTCGTCGTCGGACACTGCATCAGAACTTGCGTCCGAATCGTCAGACTCGGGGACGGCAATGACGCTCCTCTTCTTTCGAGGCCGGAAGTCTGCCCCATCCTAAACAACTCGCTTCGAGTTGACTCGCGCCGAGTCCTGCTGCGAGGCCACGGAGTCAGCCTATGACGGCGAGCACGACGAAGACCGCGACGGCGAGTGCGGCGACGACTGCGACACCACTGGAGACGCCACTGGAGACTGCGTGCACGGCGGTGACTGCGGCGGCGATGATGACTGTGATGGCCCCATGGAGCGAGACTGTGAATGCGGAGGCAAGCTTGAGTGGTGGTGACTGCGAGGAAACTTCTTTGTGGCTGGCACGCCACGCGTCGCTCTCCACGACTCGCTCATGTCGGAATGAGCAATGGACCCTGCGAGAGAACACCACAGAACACGGTTAGTTAACTGATATGTTCAATTCCAACTGATATCTACCAGGAAAGTATCCGACAACCGGAATCGAACCCACGACCCCAGCAATCCAGAACAAGCAACATACAAACCGAGCTACAGAACTTACATACCAGAATATTGAGAAAAGTCCAACCTGGAACTTCCTACAAAAACCCAACGGGGTTTTTCTCTACGGAATCCTATTGTATACTATACGTGTATCATAACTATACTATCTATAGCTAGGTAGATTGAGTAGTCACTCTGTCTAATTCTAGTAATACAGATAACTTTCAACTGAGCTAGTCATGCAAAGGATTTGTGGATTGTCTGCTAGGTAGATTGAGTGTTCTATGGCATTACGGCCACACTTTCCCAGGGCCACCCTCCCAAAATGGTACCAGGTGTCTTCCCTGTCGCCCAATCTGCTGATTTCCACGGAGCGAAGGGCTGCCGACGTAGGTGTAGTGGAACAAGGCCGATACAGGACTCCAGGAGCGGATCTAGGAACATTGAGGTAAACCTAGAGCTGGCCTAGACTGTAGGAAGGCGAGATCTAGGTAGAAACTCTGGCTTGCTCTAGGCATTGGTATTTTCAGCTAGGTCCCCGAGTTCGTTTGTTTTTTTGGTGGTGATCTCCTGGGTCATTGGTTTTGTCCATTCGGTTTTTGTTTTTTTTTTAGAGTGTCGTCTATCTGGGTCGTCTGTTATTTGGGTAGTTAAACTTAGGTCGTAATTTATGGGATTGTTCTCTGCATTGGGCATATACATGTTGTGCACATGTACATACAGGGTATGACTGTGCTTGAGTGCGTGACTGGGAGAGCGGTTAAAGTACCCCTCCGAAACCCCACCAGAGGTTCTGGCGAGTCCAGACACTCGGTGCTCCATACTCCCTGCGAGTCCTATTATTTCCTTCGGTTGTACGTATGTGTACACCGTCGGATTCTATATTTGACTAAATAGAAAGAACAAAAAAGAGGCAGAACGCCCAGGATCTACCCATATCCTGGTGTCAAGGAAAGCTGTTTTTCCTTCGCTTCGAGCTACTGGATTTGCTGCTGTTATTTGTCGAGCTACTGTTTGGATCTCAGCCGCTAGCGGCTCCTCGTAATATGTTTGTTGACATTGTTGTAGGAGAGCAGCAGAAGAATGGAGTATAGCCTCTGATGAATCAATTGAGCGTGAGGAAACATTTCGACACAAATAGAACAACTAAATGAGAGTGGTAGTATGCGCACTAATGTGTACGGCAATACTGATGCCTTGTCTGAATAATGGGCTTAACTTAATGGAAGTATGGATGGGTTTCATGCTGTATATTGATGGCAAGTATTTCGGGTGAGGCATGGCGCAAGCTCCAGATAACAAGTACAAGTGCGGAGGTTTCACGCCCGGTAAGCGCCCGAGTGGAGAACGAGGAAGAAAGGTGTGGTGTCAGATGTTGATGCAAGACTACTTTAGAGCGACTCCAACTTATGATTGGGGCAAAAAAAGTGTGTACTGGTACCAGCTGTAGGAATAGTTGCCCAACGTAGGTAACACAACAGGCACTCAAGCAATTTTGCAGTGTTTCGGCTGTGTTCGGTGGAGTACGTAACTACGTTGAAATACACAGCTCGCAAATGCCCCACGCCGTTGATCGGATCCTTGGATTGCTCGATCCACGATTTGCGTAGCTGCAGTGTCTCTGACTCGCTTTTTTCACATCCGTTGTCCACGCTTGTTTTTGTGAGAGTACATTTATTCAAACTGACTCGGCAGCAAATACGACCACGGTCCTATTTTGAGACCGTTCGAGCATTTTCTAAAATTGTCTATTTTTAAGCCGTCCGTTAAAAGCCTGTGAGAGCACTCTCAAAAAATCTTAAAATCAGGTTTAACGCAATGACTAGGATCTGAGGATATATCGTTTGCGGTATACGGCTTCATGTCTTTCATCACATGAGGCGTGCCGTAAAGCGTAGTTTGCGCAAACAGACAAACGTTTATTTACGGATGTCATGGTCCTAATTCATGGTACCCCTCCATACCCGTTGTTCACCAATCCGCCATTTGACCCGCACTGTAGTAGCAATGGCAGCGACGGACCGCGCGCAGCGTCTGAATGCGCTGCAGCACGGCGCTATCGGCTCGCTCTCAGGCATGATCGAGGTGATGCTGCAGCAGCCGACGATCGCCATGAAAAATGCCGTGCAGGTGCGGTCGCGCGGCTCTCTCTACTGTGTGTATCTCTGCGTTTTCGCTCACGTTTGTTTGTTCTCTCTCTCTCTCTCACACACACACACACACACTCGTTCGGCGCCGCAGCAAGGCAAGCCGATTCCGTGGTCCGTGCCGACGCTCTACCGCGGCGTGGGCGTGTCGCTCGCGTCCATAGCCCCCATCTGCGCCGTGCAGTTCGGCGTGAACGGCAAGCTGCTCGCGCTCGCGGCGCAGCGCGGCGAAGACGGCAAGGCGGCGCTGTTGCCTCCGGACCAGCTCAAGATCGCGTGCGGCGCCATGGCCGGCGTCGCGTCCGCGCTGCTGGGCTCTCCGGGCGAGCTCGTCATGACGCTGCAGCAGAACAACGGGCGAAGCTTCGGCGCGACGGTGCGCGAGGTCGTGGGCTCGTTCGGCGTCTCGCGGCTCTTCCGCGGGTTCGAGGCCACTGCCATGCGCGACGGTGTCTGGTGCGCGAGTTATCTGGCGCTCGGCCCCGTGCTCACGGAAAAGCTGCACACGGTGAACCCGCAGGTGTTTGGCTCGGCGGACTCGGCGACCGCGTCGCAGAAGACGTCGGCGTCCGTCGTCGGCAGTATCCTCGCGGGGCTCGTCACCGTATACGCGACGCAGCCCGTGGACACGGTCAAGACTGTGATGCAGGGCGAGGCCATGAGCGTCGGCAAGCACGCACCTGGCGCGCTCGCGGTCACTAAGCGCATCTACAACGAAGGCGGCTGGCGGCGATTCTACAAGGGTTCGGTGCCGCGGGGCGTGCGGCTCGTCGGCGCCGTGTTCATCCTGGGCCAGGCGCGCAACCAGCTCGAAGCGCTCTTTGACGAGCACGAATTGTTCAAGCGCATCGTGTAAATAGAGGCCAATGCACCGCGCATGTAGAGATACCCGCACTGTTTGCCTGTTTGTTTGTTTGGTGCCATGTATTTGCAGTTACATGATAGCGAGAGAGTTGCTTCAAGACACGCTGCAGTGGCACGTCGCCATGGATCGCTGCGGGTGAGACGACGCGCTGTCGGCGCGCACCATGTCGGCCTGGTGCGGCATCGTGACGCGGATCTTGCCGCTCACGGACCCGGCCGCTTTGCCATAGCGAACGATGGGCACGTCGAACGGCACGAACCGCGGACGAGCAACGCAATACTTGTCCAGCGAGAGCGTTGTCACTCCTGCAGTGCGAGTAGGAACGAGGTGAGTCGTGCAGGCTGTTCAGATAATGGGAAAGAGACTCGCGGACGCACCGAGGACATCGTCGGCCGAGATCGTGTCGTAGTCCATGAACAACAGGACGAGATGCACGAGTTTCACGTCTTTCTCCTCGACGCACTGCACGTAGAGCTTGGGCACTTGCTCGTCGCGCCACCTGTGGCACACCCACAAAGCAGAGAGAAACTGTGAGAGCGGAACATGCACGCCGCGATGCGGTGTGGATCTCGTTCTTACACAGGCGAAAGCGTGCTCATGATGGTCGTCGTGGACGGATGGCTTCCCGAAGGCTCCACTTGCAGCGCATGCTGCGGCACCGAGTAGAATTTGATCTGAAAACGGTACGTGCACCTCTTAGAAACCACCTTCATGTTGTGAACACACCATGTGCACACTTACGTAGGGGTCGCTGAGCCCCGTCATGTCCATGCCGATCAAGTCCTTTGCGCAGAGCTCGACGATCTCGACGCGCGTTGCCTGAGCTGCAGACAGCGTCGTGTTCAAGCTGACGGCCGGCGTTGGTGTGACGTGAAACTCGGCACGCACGGGCTTGTGGTCGCTTGACGAAATCGACTCGATGCACGTGAAGCGCTGTAGTTTCAGATGCGCGCGGCGGCCCGGCAAGGATTTGTGCAGCACGCGGTCGCAATACGATGGGATCCGCTGGGGCTGAAGTGCACTCACATCAAACGCTTTCGTAAGTCCGCGCGACATTTCGTCTGCGCTCGCAACACAGTGGCAGGGGGGACGCACATTGTACTCGTCAGAGGCGTGGCGAATGCGCTTAAACGTCGGCGGGAACAGCGCTGGCAGCAGTTCCCACCCCGAGAGCGCTTTCTTTTCGTCGATCTGGTGCTTGAGCTGGTCGTTACTGTTCAAAAGCGTCCACTTCTTGGCGCGCACGCACGCCAGCACCTCGGCAAAGTGCTGGTCGCTTGAGCGCTCACGCGGCTTGGTGTAGTTGAGGTCGACGCGGTGGTTGAGGTCGCCGAACCAGAAGCAGTGGTCGAACTGGTGGTCCAGTGACACTTTCTTCATCGCGAAATTGGTTCCGAGGATGCTCGCGCACTGTCGAATCGAGGGAACAGCCAAAAAGCGGAAGGCTGCGAGTCTTATCAGATCCAGTGAAAAGGTGCAAGTCTACAACTCACGTCGCTATTGCGTTTGTCGAGAAACTTCTGGTCCTGATGCGCTGCGAGATGGCAGCTCACGAAGCAAAGCGACGTGTTCCGAACCACCATTTTGAAGATCAGTCCGCCCTGACAGCAGCATCAGACAGCGCATCGAGAGAAACAAGTTATGAGTCGAAGGTTCATTGTCCCGTACAATCCGCATCCCTGCCTACCTTGTTCCCGAGGACGCTGCCAAGTCCCGTTGGCACCGTTGCCTTCTCGATCCCGGTCACCGAATGCTTCGTCTGCGCATACACAAACAGCCGCATCTCCATGAGCTTCACTTTGCCCACGAGCGCAAACTTGTCGCCCAGATGCAGGAACAGCTGCCGGTTGAACGGGTAATCGAGCACTTCGGCCACCGAGTCACGCAGGTTCGTGCTCACTTGGCGCACCAGTTTCGACACTTTCCGAATCGATTCCTTTGTGCGAGACCGCTTGACGATCGCGTCACCGGTCGCCAACGGCGCACGTGCGATCCCGCTGTCGCTGGAAGGGCCACTGCCTTGTTCATGGTCAAGAGCAGTATCATCACTATCGGTTTGCTGGGTAGTGACTGTTTTCGAGGGCTCGAAGCACTCGCCATGGATGCTTCGCGAGCCAATCTCCGGGCAGTCGCGAGCGCCGCATCGAGCCCGTCCCCGTTCTCGTTCGCTGCCGCGTCGGCATCACCGTCGTCTGCGCCACCAGCGTCTCCGTCGCAGTCGGAGCCGGCCTCACCTTGGTCGTCATTTTCGCTGTCCCAGCCTCTTGTCCTGGACCTTGTACGCGGCGGAGATCGTGGATCATTGGTGTCCAGAGATTCGGCGTCTGGTGGTGGTGGCGTCATTGTCGTCGTGCTTGTTCGCGAAGACGAAACGCCGGTGTCGTCGGGACCGATATCGCAGCTCGAGGATTTCTCGCGGTAGCTGCTCTCCTGGAGTCCAACGACTATGACGTCAAATTCACCGCTGCCCTCGGGGATCCAGTCGTGGATCGTGCTCGCTTGCTTGGGCGGCATCGCATTGCCGACGTTCCATGACGCAACGAGGATCTTCAACGGCGGACTCTTGGGCGTCGCCGCTGAGTTTGCAGTTGAGGCACTGGTCCCGTTGTTCGTGGTGTCCCTATCGGCCTTTGGCGAGAAAAACGACTCGTGGCGCGATCTCGGGGCAGGGCGAGGAGAAGCCGTTGCTTGTGGGGTTGGAGCTGGAGCCGGAGAACTGCTGCTGAGGGTGGACTGCGGAGCATTTTCAGCGCTTTGAGTGGAGTTTGCAAGCTGTAGGAATACAAGACAGTGTTGGGCATTTGGAGTTTAGTACAGCGGGATGAGGAATGGCCACTTCAAGCTGCTCGTCCTTGCATTAAAGTAAAGCCACGTACGTTGACCTCGACGTGCTCCACGTGAGCCACCACCACTCCTGGCGTGTCTCCGCTGGTGTCCATTATCAGTTGGCGACGCGGAAAACTCGCGAGCTGCACGACCAAATGATCGCGGTGTACCGTTGCTCTTGCGTCTTCTTCCTCGTGCGCGCTCCTATTCTGGAAAACTCGCAGCTTGGGTGAGTAGTAACTGGACTATCGCACGGAACCGACGTGCGTACTTCTTGCCTTAGCACGACGAAGAGCCATTTTTCACTTTGCGTTTCATGTTCTTGCTTTCCGTAGCTGCTTTCTTAAAAATATCCAAACACGATCGAAAGGCAAAACACGTAAATTTGGGTGGATGTGTTCAGTGTGTTTTGGCATGAATAAGGGAAGAGCTGGCGGTTCACATCCACAACAACACTGGTTGTGTCTTTATATCCGTCGGCGCTGGAAAGATTCGACAACGCTCATTGCGCTACATTCTTCGACTCACCAGCGCTATCGGAGTTGAGAATGGAGTCTGTAGCCTTGGCCGACTCGAGCTGTTTCCGAAACGTGCAGCTACTAGAATGTGACGATTGCGCGCCGTCAGCTGAGACTTGGTCCATAGCTGAAGGAGCCGGTCGTTTCGGAGCGTCGCTGTAATGAATATCGGCAACGCCACAAGAGTTAGACGTGCCAGAAATGCACATGTGTCGGAGTTTGTTCACGTACCTGCCCACTTTGAGCTTGAACTGTTCTTTCAAAAACGCAATCTCCTCGTTTGCATCTGCCAGGTTTTTCTCCAACTGTTGGCATTTCGCGCTTAGCTCCAAGCAAAATGAAAAACAAACCGATGTTATCAAGTCAGTGATCATCAAGCAAATGTCGCGAAGACAAGGTGCACGTACCTTCGTAAGAGTTTCGCTAACACATCAACACCAACACACGATTAGTTCATATGGACACACAAAGCGTGGGGTCAAAGTGCCATCCCTTTACCTTTGCCGTCCCCGCTAAGCTGTGCGTAAATGGCGGGGTTCTTTGTCGAGATCTTGTCCTTCGGTGGATCCAGAATGTACGGGTTCACGTATATCTGAAACTCAATGCGCGCGTTCTGGAGGTAGTCGATAAATTGCTGGGTGACGCAGCCCACGTGATGGATCGCCTCATAGTTGAACACTGGGCTCCGCGTGTTTTGCTCCACGGTCTCTGTCGTGAAGAGTTCCCCGAGAAACTCGTACTGGCAGTACGCCAAGTCGGCGATCAACGGGAGACCTGTGGTGCCTTCGATCTGGATCTTGAAAGTCCAGGGTTTCCCAAGCAGATCGCTTGGCCCTTCGACGTCCAGCACGTCGTCTTCGTTGTGCTTTTCGATGTCAGGTGACGACAGCGGGATCCAAAGCACCTGGAGTTTTCCTATCGTATTGAACGGCGGCACGGCCAATTTGATGCTTAGATAGGACTCTTCCGGGTCTGTCTCCAGGTTATACATCAAGTACTCGGGGAACGTCGTCGCGCTGCCAACGTGAAACGAGTTATCGAAGAGGAGCGTGATGGGGTCGTGGCCCTCGGGGGATTCGTACTCACGATCGTTCATGATAGCATTCTTGAGGAATGCGACTTCGTCTTTCAGCAAGGCGTGCGCTTTCACGAATTCAAACACATCCAGGAAAATGGCCTCGTCCGTGGCCTTGTTGTACACCTTGACTTTGACCTTGGGGATCCCGCCGCTATTTCTCTCATTTACCGAGCTGCTCTGTAGTGCAGTCTCGAAACTGAGTACGTCATGATTGAGTGCTTTGACAATTTGCTGCAGCTCGACAATCTTTGGCAGCACCTCACGGAGTTCTTGGTCATTCACTTGACGCGCCAGTAACTCTTTCTCCTTTTCTGCATCGATTGCTGCTTCCTGCGCGCCGGTATGGAGATCTGACGAGGATGCTGAACCACCAGCTGTCTCGCGCTCCACCTTTTGCTTCTCTCAGTTGACTTTCTCTTCTTCAAACTTCTTCATCTGGGCTTGCAGTTCCGCCATTGCCGCATTGTCCACGGTTTGCAACGCTTTTTGGTACTCGGCAGCAGCATCGTCTGCCGTTGGAGGTTCTTGCTGAGCGGGCTCGCGGCCGGGGTACACGAACAGCATCAGCTCGTTGCCGATCACGACGCGGTCAAACGCTGTGAGCTCCTGCCGCGTGCCCTTTTCAAGCGTTTTGCCATTATGCATCACGTCGCCAGCACCAGCAATCACACTGATCGTTTCGCCATCGTTCTCGTTGGTGAATGCGCAGTGGCCGTCGACGATGCTGAGTGGCATGGGTTTGATATCGCCCTGCATTCCACCGACCGTAATGTGAGGCTTGTCGAGCAAAAACATAAAGCGCTTGGATCGATACGCATCGACGTCGAGGTTGACCAGGTACGGCGATTTGGTCTCGGACGCGAAATGGTACAAGTGGATGCCGCGTTTCCCGTACTCTTCTCGCTGTCTCTGCATGACCTCATCCTGGGCATTTCGCTTCCCGGCGCCACTGTCATCACTCTCGCCATTGACCACTTTTTCCAGCTCTCGTTGTTTCATGTTCAGTAACTCGCTCAGTTGATCCACTTGGGACGTATCCATGCCGCTTTCATCGCGGTCAGCCATTGCTGCGCCTCCAGTGTCGCCTCTCTCCGCTCGGAGCTTCGCCATGCGCTCGTTCTCTTCCTTGAGCTGGTCCACGAGCATCTTCATTTGCTCCAGTTCGGCCACGAGTTTGCGTTCGGCTGCAGCTTGATCACGGACGCGTTTTTCGCAAACCCGAGCGTCGAAAACGTGTATCCATGGAACTTGACTTCGGGACGAATTGCACAGAGCAAGTACGTCCGCGCCTGGAGCATCGTGTCTTTGAGGTACTTGCAGAGGAAATAGGAATTGCAGCCTGGGATCGACACGCCCGGTTTCAGCTTGTTCGCTTTGACTGCTTCAGCCATTTTCATGAAAAATTGCGCCATCTCAGTCAAGGACAAGTTGGTTTTCTTGCCCTGGTCTTGCAGTTCCTTGGATTTCGACGCGTCGGGATGGGGCCCGATGTACTTGTGCCCGATCTCGCCATTGTCAAACACGATCTTCTTGTACTCGGCATACACGATGTCTCCTGCTGGATCAGTGCCTGCCAGGTCGCAAACGTACACGCGTCCGCGCTGCTTCATGTCTTCGCGTTCCGGATCGTGCTTCCCGACCTCGAGCGTCATGATGCAGCGGCCACGCGTCGACTGATGGTTGAACTGCGCCGGCGCGATCGCCTTCTTCGCATTCGCGGCCATGAAATTCTTGCGCAGATCGTTCCAGTCCTTGAGTACGACAGATTGGCACCATTCAATGTCCGTGAACCCGTCAGCGTCTTTGCGCATCCCGAACGTGTACTGCTGCTCCTGCGCCACGGGCGACATGAGATCGCGCACCGTGTCGACGACGTTCTGGAAGTATTTCATCGAGATCTTCCAGCCGTCCTGCTTCTCCTTGAACAATTCGTACGCGAGACGCGGGAAGATCCCCCACTACAAGATAACAAACGTGGCGTAACAGTGTGAGCAAGCAAGGTGGTCAGCACACTGCGCTGGCGTGGAGCACAACATGCACATGTGGCTGGGGGCTCTTCGTGCTTAAACCATGCTTCGGGGATGTCTACTGCGTCCGGCTGTGAATACACGTTAGCAAGAGCAATGGACCAAGAAACGAATCGGCGACAGACGACATACGCCAAACATGGTGAACGTCTTGCCCGAGCCCGAGAGTCCGTACGCAAACAGCACGACGGCATTGCCCGAGAGCAAATCGGATTTGATCTTGAGTCCGACGCTGTCGTACGCAGCTTGCTGGTCAATCAGCGTCATCTGGTCAAGCTCGGGCGGGTCGCCCTGCACGTGGCGCTGGTATCCGTACGCGCTCCACCATGCGTAGCTGGACCCGAAGCGCGTGGTCGAATACGTCGAGTTGATCAGCTGCACTTCGCCCTCTTCGTCGGCGCTCTGCGTGAGCACGACGCCGAGCTTGTCGTCGCATGTGAACGGACGGCAGCGGATCGAGGCCTTGATGCTCACGTTCATTGTCCTGCAGCAGCAACGTCAGTGGCAATGACAGCTCGATTCCTATTGGGGATTCGCCAGGACGAGGCGAAATGACTCGAGCGGTTTTCCCTGTTTGGCCGTAATGTGGACCCAAAGGGTGGTGTCGAAACGGCACGACGACTGCTACCGAGGCACGCATGAAACGAAGCGTCGAGCCAGCCACAAAGCGCAAACAGCACGCTCGAATATCACGATGAGAACGCAAAGCGAGATTGCAGATGGTAGATCTATAAACAATATGCACTCACCAAAGCATCCGTACGCGAAGATGTATCACGCTTCACGGCATGATTGCTTCTGCTTTTTGTCTTCTTCTCTACAAGTGTCTGGACAGGACTACGACACTGAACAACTGTTCCATCCTTTTTACTTCGAGACTGCCTTGCATGCTTGCTCCATCTTCTCGAGGCATTCCGCTGCATGCTTTGGTTGGAACACCAATGACGGACGGAATCGGATGGCCTTGACACCGCATCCACCAGATGCGACACCAAGGAACCTCAAGACGCCGACAAACGAGTTACGCACAGCTTCCGTGGGGAGGTCCATGGCTAGGTACGTGCCTTGGCCTCGCACGTTCGAGATCAAATCTGGGTATTTCGCCTCGAGCTGCTTCAAGCCGTCCTTCAGGAATTTGCCCGTGATCGCCGTGTTCTCAAGCAGCTTGTCTTGCTCGACGGCCTCCAGAAAAGCTTGGAGCGAGATCATCTTGGACGGATCGCCCATCCACGTGTTGAAAATACGAAAACCTTCGCTGAGGCGGAATTCCTCCTTAGCAAAGTATCCACCGGTCTGCAACTTCTTGCTGAACGTGACAATGTCAGGAGGGTTCTCGAGCTCCCAGTGCTCGTGAGCCCAGAATTTGCCCGTGCTGCCACCGCCCGTCTGCACTTCATCCACAATAAACGCGATGCCGTACTGCTCCGAGAGCGCGCTCAGGCCGCGGAAGAACGTCGGACTCGCGTAATTGTCACCACCTTCGGCTTGAATGGGCTCGACGACCATACCCGCGATTTCCGAACCCTTGTGGGTCTTCAGCAGGTGCTCCACTTCCTCCAGGCATCGCGCTTCCTCGGCTTCGTTGAACGCCTGGTGAACCTCCAACGGGTATTTCAGCTTTGGGAACGACGCCACTGGCCAATCGAACGCTGGGATGTCTACCTTGTGGATCGCTTTCGAGTGGGTCGTGGACATGCATCCCATCAATCGTCCGTGGAATCCACCCTGGAACGACAGAATGCTCAAGTTGGGACTTCCTGGCGCTTTGTTCTGCATAGACGTCTCCAAATCGTGCGCCGTCGGCGGCTTGCCGCCACGCTGCTTCGTTCGGTACCAGATGAACGCCGTCTTGTACGCGTTCTCATTCGAGCACGAGCCGCACATGAGCGTGTTGATGTCCACGAGCCCCTTTGGCGCGACCTTGAGGAGCGTGTTCTGGATGCGGTCCACCCAATCGGCCGGTGGGAAGATCCCCAAGCACGGGCGTTGCGCGAGGATTGCCAGGTTCTTCGGATCCGACATGGCCGCAACGATGTCCGGGTGGTTATACCCGATTGGCAACGACGCGATCTGGCCGTAGATGTCGAGGTACCGGTTACCATCGACGTCCACGAGGTAGTTGCCGCGACTCGCTTCGTAGTCGGCAAAAAAGTTAACAGCAGCCGAGTTCTGGATCGCGCCCAGTCGCGTCATGAGCGCCTTGGACTTTGGGCCCGGGATCTCGCTCGTGACGACGTGCGCGTGCGGGTATTCGTCCGGGAATGCGGGCGTCGGCGTCGCAGGCAGCGACGCAAAGCCGCGCGATGCACGAGAGAGGCCCGTGGAGACGCGCGCATGGCGCAGCGACCGGAACGCGAGGGACTGGAGCGGCGCCATCGGGGGCTGGCGGGTGCGGGGGACACGGTGAATCGGCGAATGAGTGAACTCAAAAGATCGGGGCTGCCTTCCGACGGTGCGGCTGAGTGGGACCATCATTCTGCGCCGGCCACTATATAGAAGTTATACACCAAGTCGGATAGAATAGTGGAGCGTGCTGTGTGCTGAGGTTGAAGAGTGCGGTATAGCGGTCGTATGGTACGGATAAAGTGTATCCATGTTGCCTTGGCGGCCGAAGCGAGCTGCTGGTGAGGTCGGTGATTGGACGAGTTGGGTGATCGCCGCCGATCGGTGCAGAAAACGGCTGCTCAGGTATACATTGTGAGACGGATAGCAGTATGCTCAACGCTCTCTTAATACCCTGTTTATCTACAGTCTGTTTCTCTTGGTGCGGATATGGAACCATCGACTTCAATATGCATTATTCAAGGTTGGCACCAAATCGTCCAGGAGCGTACCCGAAATCTGGGAGCGTACGCGCGGGAACTGGTTGAGCAGCAGCAGTGCGTACCCGCAGCGCATGCAGCGATGCCTGACGATGTGGCGGGCCCGCAGGCCACAAACGCGCCGTGACACAAACAAAGGTTTTGCTTGTTCGCGCGTGTGTTGAAGCGCAAGTTGCGCAAAGAGGGCGAGCGCTTGAAGTTGCGCACAGCGTGCAGGCAGCCGAGTGCAACCGCGGTTGAAGTTGCAACTTTGTGTTGCTGGGGCAATGGGTGGCGCATGGCGCCGCTTGTCAGGTGCAGCGCGCATTTGTTGAAACCTGGGATGTCAGTGCATTTGTCATGCGTACTTTGCGGAGCGCGTCGCTCGACATGCGGAAGGTTGGGGTCGTCGCTTTTACGAATTGTCGACGACCATGCGCATTTGCACCGTTTCGCGAGCTGCCGTCTGCCACAGTTGACACGCAAACGGCACTCGCTTCTGCCATTTGCACTTGTGCGTCATGTCACTCTCGTTTCAGCACGCGGTTTCCTACAAATAGCAAGCAAGGGTCTTACACTCCACATGATGCGAAAGCCCTTCGCCATTTCTCCTGCTTTGGACGCTGCTGAGCAGCTACTCTCCGAGCCCATGGACATTTCAGCGCTGTCTGGCACGGCGACCGCGCCGCTCCCAGTGTTCACAAATGCGGGCAGCAGCAATGCGCAGCCAAGCGGCGGCTCGAGTGGGAATGTCTCCCCGCGCACGCCACGCCGCGCCGCAAGTCGAGGGACGCGCCCCGAGGAATGCTGTCCAAGCAACCGCGCGCCGCGATGCGGGGCGTCGCGGGACCGCACAACAATTCGGCTGCCTCGGCTTCTACAGCGAGTGTGCCTGGCGCTGGAGCCCCTGGCAACAACAACAACAGTCCGGTCTACTCGGGCGCTTCAGCTGTGGCCGGTGCTGCCTCTGGTACCGCAGCTACGACGACAACGCCCCCGACAGCTCCGTCCCCCTCGACACCGGACGACCAGCAAGCGCTCAAAAATCGCCCTCGCTCGCGACGATGGAATCTCATCAAGAAGGACGTGCTCACGAATCCGCTGCTCATGCAAATCAGCGAGCGCGTACAGCTCATCATCTCGTGCGGCTTGAGCTTCTTACAAACGTATCTTTGTGTGCGAGTCTCATGGAACTTTCTTTGCCGTATTCTATGCAGCACGCTGCGAAAACCGCCGGAAGATCGCACCAAGAGCGACGCCAAGCTGCTGTACACGTGGCTCATGAACCAGGAGAAGCTCAGCTCGCTGTTCACGACCATGTCCGAGATATCGGGCAAGAAGCTCTGCAAGGAGATGGAGTTCCGTCACCTCAAAGGTACTTACTAACTCAGTCGGGCTTCTTCCGTCCCAACAGTTGCAAACACTTGACGTTTGGTCGTGTTTCAGGCGGCGGAGTGGTTGTAAACCAGGGCGAAAAAGGCAACACGTGCTTCGCACGCCGGTGCTTTCTTGCCTCGAATCGTCTGCCCAATACTTATGAGCGTTCATGTTTGCGTCGACTTGTTGACGCTGACTCTGGCAGATTCTCGTGAGTGGCGTGGTTTCCGTGTACGTGCGCAACGCCGAGGATTAGAAGAAGTACCAGCGACTCATGCGCGCGAATCCGGACACCACCTCGAGCTCTCGACGACTGGTAACGCCCTAGTAGTCCACTAAATCCGCTCGTTTTAGGACACAAAGCCTTCACGCTTCTCCCTTCCTGTCTTGCCAACGACTTTAGTCGGACCTCGGCCCGATCAACTACGGTGCGAAAGTGGTCACACTCACGCCCGGCGCCACGTTCGGCGAGTTGTGCCTCATTGAGCCAGACTCGAAGCGCAGCGTGACTGTGATCGTTGACCCACAGGCTCAGATCGCAAACTTCATTGTGCTCACAGCAGCCTCGTACCTCCGCATGACACGCAGCCAAACGATCGAGGTATGCATTCCATAATCGCTTTGCGTTGTGTGCTTCGTTGCTACTGCGAGCGTCCAACTTTGGTGATTTTCCCGTGTCGTAGGGAACGATCACCGACCACATTGCGTTCTTGCAGCACATGCTCGTCTTCCGAAAATGGTCTAAAATGCGTACGCGAGCATCAAAAATCGGTTCGAACTCGGCTTGCGGCTGGTGTTCATGAGCCAACCTGTTGGTTTCCACTTGCAGAGCTGATGCATCTCGTAAACTCCATGAAGCTGGTTTCGATTCCAGCAGGGGTGCGTGTTTTCCATTCGTGCATTTCCACGCGCCAATTTGCGAACCTCATGGATGAAATCTCCAACAATACATTATCCGCAAGGGCACCGAAGCCGACTCGTTCTTCGTGATTCTTCGCGGTGAAGCGCAGGAATGCGTAAAGCTCACACTCAACGAAAGCGCCGAGATGGGGTACGTTTGGCTCCGACGCCTTCGTTTCAACTGTTGGGATTAGCGTCAATAATGCATTCGCTGAAATCTTTAACCGAAGCATGGGCGAGGAGCGCGGCGTGCACCATTGCACCACCGTGGAACGACGTTTCTCGGCAAATTCGACGTCGCCGGCGAGCACCTCGCAGCGGAGAAGAAGGTGGTACTGCGCCCCACGGACATCCGCGCTATGACCGACGTCGACTGCCTCGTCTTGAGCGTATGTCGATTACTTTCTCCCACTTTGTCGACGTGAACCGGTTTCTGTACGATCACCCGTTACTTGTTTGTGTTTTTCCGAATGCAGCGCAAGTTATCCGTGATGCATTTTGGGGGCAAAGACGTCAAGAAGCATTGTGCGCGAGCTTTAAGACGAATCCGAGCCATTGCAGAGGCCCGTGATGCATGGCGTGAGACACGAATTAACCAAGCGCTCATGTACCCGAACTTGCGCGTGCCAATTACGCGCAAACTGATGCGGCTGAGCGGGAATTCCTGTGTGATCTACGGACGGCAGACTCACGTCGCTGGAGACGAGCTCTGCATGGACTTGGCGATTTACTTCGTGCGCGACGAGAAGCTCAAGAGAAAAGAGCGCAAACAAGTCGAGCGGTCGATGAGCCGACATCGCATCAACATCACACCGGGAGCGCTTTTACCTGCCAAACCTACATCGGCGCCGTCGGGCGAGGACTCGCGGAAGAAAACCGGGAAATCATCGACCGCGTTTCTCCCATCGCTGAACGAAGACGACGATGACAGCGAGGGTCTGGAAAGTGCCCACACCAGTGAAAGGCGACTTGGAGCGCAGCTCGTGAAAAAAACACTGGGCCGAGGCTGAGAAAGCAGGTCTGCATTTGCCGAAGCGGCCGTCGGTAAGTCTCTGTCTCTCTGCTTGACTTGCGACTTCAGCCGTTTGTCGTAGACCAGAGCTCAATCACTTGTGCTCAAACTTTCTCTTCCTAGACGACTCCGCTTGCTATCTCTTCGCGGCTCTCGGTCGCGACGCCAATCACTCGCTCGTTCCACGTGTCACAACGGGAGCTAAAACCAAAGAAATCCATCGAGGAGCGAGTCAAGAAGATCCGCGAGTCATGGCCGTACCAGTGGCACGAAGATGATGATGACGACGGCGACGGGACTCTGACAGAAAACGAGCGCGAAGCGCTGCGCACGAAACGCTGCGCGACGTTCTCACGCTCTCGCTCCCCGTCTCGGTGTGATGCTGATTCCTTTGGCGGTCGTGCTCGCTCGCCGTCCAGATCCGTCTCGATGTCTGCTAGAGGGAACCAAACAGTCCGGTGAGTCAGTCACACAAATCTCGCGTGCCATGCTCCATCAAATAAAAAAAAAATTCAATCATGCCATCCGCACGCAAAACAAATAGCGTATCCAACGTTTACTGCCATTTACCACATCATGCCGAAGAGCGCCATTCAGACAGCGACCTCACTGGGGACGGTCTTGCACTTGTCTTTTTTGGCACGCGTCTTCGTCATGTCTTTTTTAAAACGCAACTTCTTTTACTTGACCATTACTAGGTGGAGCGTCACCCTGCTGCTGCTGGCGAGAAGAGCTCTTGCCCGGTCGCAATGCCTTGAACATCGCGAGGTCTTCCATATAATCGTGCGACTGCATGTACTGCGTCACAGTCGTCCCAAGCACATTCAGCACCTCCACCTGCTTGAAGTCGATGGTATCGCGCGCATAGCGGTCCGCGACACAGAGGTCGCCAATTACTTCGCCGTCGATCAGCAGCGGAATGCCCACAAAGAACTGCAGTTTCGCTGCAAAGCGCTTTTCGCCCGAGATCCGCTTGTCCGACGACACGTCCAGCACGATGCACGGCTTGCCGCGACTCGCTATCCGGCGGAACGTTGGCAGCGAGCGCGGTAATCCCGGCGCTGGCTTCTCGTCGAAATATCTAACTAGTTCAAAATCCTCCGTTCGGATCCCAGCCATGGGGCACTGCAGCGTCTCCATCGCCAGCATGCAGATCTCCTCAAAGTCTTCATTAAAATAACTGATACGCCGCGACTCCGTCCTGGCCGATCGACTGCTTCCGGGCGGCGTATTGCCTCGCGACAATGATGCTGTCGAGAGCGGTTTCTGCAGAGTCGGGTGCAGCAGTTGCGCTTTGTCATGCCGAGGCGGGGAGCCCGCACTGCTGGGCACGGGGTTCATGTCGAAATCATTGAACGACGACGGCGTTTTCGAGTACGTTGATTGATACGCATGCGGGTGAGTCGGCGGCGCCGACAGAGGTGGAACTTGAATAACAGATCCGTTGTCATCATTCGAGCTTCGCGAACCATCTGAAGACGACACTGTGCTGCAGATGCTGGCGCTGGTCGTGGACGTGATAGACGACGACGTGGGGTTTATCGTTCCCAAATCCACCGTCGCCGATTTCGCCAGGCAGGCTTTGCAGACGCGAATCGTCTTCGTCGCATCTTGTTCGCCGCTGACTTGCTTGAACACGGTGCACGCAGAGCACACGACTTCGCCACAGACACGGCAGTGGTGGCGGCGCTTGAGCATGCCGAACGTCTGCACACACAGCGAGCAGTTTCTTCGGTCGCCGTCATTCACCCACTCGGTCTTCTCCGCGAGCGCACCCGGCTGGAAAAGCGTATGCTGCATCGCGCGCTGCAGGTACCCGAGATCAAGCGCGAGCCGCATCGCGAGAAGCTTCACGCCCGAGCTCTTGCCTTCTCCGCGCGCTTTCCGCATCGACATGGTGAGCGTCACGGACACTATGCCGTCTTCCGGCGTTTGCTGCACAACGTACGAACTTCCTTCATACACCGTCAGGCTGTACGCATCGGGCTTGGTGCGGATCCCGTAGCGCGCGCCAATGCCGTCGTACGACTCGAACTTGCACACGCCAACCATGCCGTACTTGGCATGATTTGGGATCGTCGTGCAGTATTCGCGCACGCAAAACTCTTTTCCCTTGCCGAGCGTTTTCTGCGACCAGAACGTCATCCACTTGAGACTGAGCGACTCCATCTCCAAATTGTTTAAATGGTGCGCGTGCAGCACTTCGCCGTCGGAAAAATTTTTCGTGTGCAGCAACTTCTGGAAACTGCGGAACGCTGGGCTCTCAGTCGACCGCAGACACTCCATGACATTCGCGACGGTGCCCGCGACCTTGGCGACCGCGCGCACCGAGTACGACAGCTTCTCGTTGTTCTTGCAGTGCAGGAACACCGACACACTCTCGCGCTTGGTCTCGAGCGACCAGACGCTGAGATCCATCGCATCCTTGACGATGTCGTCCACGTCATTGCGCTCGGCCTCGTACCACACGTCCAGGTCCACGTCGGCGGGCCAGCTCATGGTCATGGGCGCGGCCGCGGAGTTCCGCCGGTACGCAGCGGTCGCGTCCATGCCACTCGTCACGTCTCCACTGCTCATCCTTTCTCAACACGCGCTCTCAGGGCGCTTTCTCGGAAGTAAATGCCGGCGGCGGCTCTGCTCAGTTCGCCAATATTCAGCGAGCGCGAAAAAAAAAGCACGATGGATTTTTTCGCCTTTGCTTGTTCGTCCGATCGATCGCGCTGCCTATAATGCGACAATGGCGCCACATACACACAAGCATCATCCGAATGAGTCCTTCCGCCGTCAAATATCCGCGCGGCCACCTGCTTTCCTTTCGCCACGCGTGTGCACACAGAGGAGCGAGAGACACAGTGCCCCAGATGGCGGCACGATCGCGCCAGCTACACGGACGCTTGCATATGCACGTACCGATGGGAAGTGTGGCGCGCGCGCTCTCCAGACAAAGAGCGAGAGGGGGGACGGGAGGAAGGGGGGAATATGCGTCCAATAAACCGCGCCGCCACCAAAACAGGATGTCTGGCGTGTCCAAGTGCCAGTCAGTCGCCAGCGCGTTTTTTTTCTCGAAGTGAGTGCGAGAGCGCGTTGCGGTATCGTGCGTCGCTGCCCCGCATCCTGAAAAGGTGGACTGTCGGATTGGCTTAAATGAAGCAATTCAAGAACTTTTAACCAATCGGATCGACGAAAAGGCAGGGGAACGAAACGACCTCAAAGAAAAAACAAACAAAAAAAAGTGAACTGTCTTTCTCGACTCTTGCCTTGCGATAATGGCGCGTAAAAAGGGGCTTCGAGCGCAATGCAGCTGCAGTCGCGGCGCATGCATTGCGGTACACTACTATATAGTAACAGAACACTGAAGTGACTTTCCCCCCGAAGGTTGGTGGACGCACGCATCATTTGCAGCTGGGAACCGGGAAAAGCGATCACGACAGGAAAAAGCGGCGGATCCGGCGCACTGGATGGATCCCGCGCACACTGAATACGTTATGAATACGTAAGGAGCGCCGATTTCGTTGAAGCGGTACAGTACTGCAGAGAGACGGGGACGAGTGCGCAGGGCGGACCGAAGCTGTTGAAGCGGTCGTTGCAGTTTCCCATTGAAAACGCCGTCAAAAAACCGCTTTTAGTTGCTGAAATTAATAAACACACGCAAAATGCGCAAATGGGGCCTTTTTGCCTTGCCAATACGTCGGTAGCACCAAGATGTGTGTGCCACTCTGTGCCACTCGCGGCGTTTCCCTGCAATGCTCCTTCTGACTGCCGGACGCTCAGCTTTCATTCAGGACAATAAATCGAGATTATCGAGATACTTGGGGTTTCCTGGCCTGAGTTTGCCACGGCCACTTTCTGCTTTATCTCGTCACGCGCGATGGATCCGAGGCTCGAACGCGCATGTCGACATGTAGAAAACTGGCGGCGTCCAGTTCTGGGTGCGCTGGACCCGAAATGTAAAGGACACAGCCGTGCTCTTCTTCTTCTTCTTCTTCTGGCGTTCCGTATGAGTTCGGCGAAGCGGATTCATGCAATTGGGGACCATTTGCGCGAATGGCTCACGGTTGCATTTTCTGGTTTTTGTTCTTTTTCTTGCTGGGGATGCCATCGATGCGGCGATTTGGATGCTGTCACTCACTGTTTCTACAGTGCAAAAAGGTCGCGTCACTTTTTTTTATTCCAGAGATCTCGAGAACGAACGATTGGTCCCAACTGGAAGACGACCAGAACGCCGGCCGCAGCAGCCGCCTGCAGCGCAGTCGCTCGAGATGAGTTGCTGCTCATTAAGGCGTTCGCTGCGTTCATCGAGCCGATATTCCCGCAAAGTTGCTATTTGACCAGCCAATGGGTTGGGTCATCAGCGAAATGGGTACACTTTGCTATTTTTGTGGTTGCAGAGTGTAGGTCTTTGATCGATTTTTCTTATCAGACAGTCGAGCAAGAGTGCGTGGTGAAAGAAAACGAGATGTTCGACCACCGCGCGCGCCTGCAAATGGGGCTCCAGTCGCTCGACCTGGACGACGAAGACGACGAGCTTGAGGTACGGAGATGCGCTCGGCTTCAGCATCAAGTTCCCGCGCGCGTGTGTCTTTTGCACGCAACCCTCATGCTGTTTTTGCGCGTTTTGTGTCGCAACACGCAGCTGATCCGATCGACGCTCAGTCCATGGGCTGATGTCGGTGACGTCCACTATCCGCTTCATCCCACGTCGCCCTCCATTATTAATACCACAGGGGCGCATCCGCCACGTCGTCCTCCGGGAGGAGGAGCAAGTTGCGCGGCTGCGGGGCGCATCCAGGTCGTCGTGGGCTCCATCCCCTTCACGAGCGGGAAACAGAAGGCGTCTTCGTCCGATTTCCTGCCTGTGCTGCCAGCGCAGTCCCCATGCAGCAATAAAAGCTAGAAGCACATCCAGGTAACTAATGCGTTGCCATACTCAGTCACGTTGTGTTGCGTAGCTCTTCACCTGATCCAGCAGTCTTGTGAGTATTTCTCCATGCGCAGGCAGGTCATCGTGTTCTTCAACACAGCAGCCCCCGCGATGCCTCGCCGCTCGTAAGCGCGTACCAAGCTCTTATGGAGCAATCTGAGGCCATGGTAGTGATGCTTTAACTTCTCCAGCAGTATCCACGAGGCCAGCCACTGAGCCTAAGCTATGCTATCCACATCATGTCCTCTTGATCAGGACGCTTCGTACGATAAGCACGCGGGGCAGCGGCGCCTAACCGAAACTGCGCTGCGACTTGGCATCGCGCAGCTCTCGGACGACCGTGTGGCCGCACAGAAGCGAATTCTGCGCTTCCAGACGCTCAAGAACGAGGTCGACATCTTCCAGCAGTACCTCGATCCGTTCGTGTTCGAGATGCGCTCGCAGCACGAACACCAAGTGACCTCGAGCGTCTACCGCCACTTCGCGCGCATGCAGGAGATCCAGGAGATGGGCATCCCGATCTACAGCCTCGGCGACTACCTCCAGGAGGACCACGACAAGATCCTCGCGGCGCGCATCAACCAGAAGTTCTACCGCCGCATCCGCCGCCGCAACGCGGGCCACTACCTGGACACGGAGCTCGTTCCCCGCCCCGTGAGCAAGCGCAAATCCGTCATCCTCGTCGCGACGCCCCCTGCCAAAGCAACTGAGACCAAGCAGCAAGAAGGATGAGCTCTAGATTCATTTAACGGATCCCGTGGATGCACAACCAAGCACCAAACAAAAAAACGTACGAGTGTAAATTTATTATCAGACACAAAAGAGGAAATGAAAAAAAAAATACAAAGTCGCTAAAAAAATCACGGATCTTTCCGAAGACGCAGCGTCTGCGTCCAACAATTCCTCGTGTCTCCGTCAAGCGCACGATCGCACCACAGCTTCCACCACGTAGCGGACCGAGGCCAGAGACAACGAGTTCGATGTGTTGCACCACGCACAACCAACTGGTCATAGTTCGCTTTTCTCCACTGCAGCGTCAAATCATCACCACTCTCGGCATCTCTCCATCCAGTTTTCTCGCGTCTTGGAGGTCTCCACTTGTTTCTTTTCTCTTAGCGGCTTGTACTTCGTCTTCATTTGCTCTTCTTGATCACTTTCATCATCAACTTCTCATTTTCTTCTCGTTTCTTTTTTTACTCGCTGTTAACCTGGGGTGCAAAGAGTGGCGCCATCATCGTTGTGCAGTGGATGATATATTTGAGAGGGAGGGGGATTAGTAGCGCTGTCGGCTCAGTGGCTTGGCTTCGCCCATCGGGTCACGGCTCGTCGCAGTCGCCACACGCGGCGCAGGGTA
>JAADVP010000373.1:0-23985 GCA_023335675.1 Globisporangium solare | reverse complement strand
TGTTTGCGAAAAAACAAAAACATCGTTGGAATCGCAAAATTACGGCGTTTGCGACGGTCTTTTCAGAATTTAGAAATGTGCTCTACCAAAATAATGAACCAAAAAAATTGAAGTGCGGCTAACCAATTAGCGCGCACTGTAGAACTAAATGTTGGAGCGGGTTAAACCCGGTTTCTAATATTTTCGAAAAGGCCCTCTGTTAGATTTTTTAGACTGCCAATCACATCATCTTCTGACACAATCAGTCTACATTCATTCCTCTTTTGTCGTTTCCTCTCTGTTTTCCGACCATCACTCTGACGCTATTGTTGCATTTCTACCAACAAGCCGACGACGATGGAGGAGCTGGGCGATGCCGAGCACGCCGCGATCGTGGCCGACGCGCTCGCGTTCATCGACGCGTGCGGCCACGAGAGCGACAGCGGAGCTCTCGCACTGCGCGACAGCGCATCTGGCGCAAATGTGCCGTCTCGGGTCGTCCCCGCATATCCAGTAAGCGACGAATCGACGCGGTCATACAGCCTCAATGCGCCGCGTCTCCAACGCGACCAAGCGCGTGGGCGTCCGCAGCGCGATCGACGCAGCCACGCTCTGTCGCCAGCGCACTGCAGTGCCGCTCGACTGCGCAGGAAGCAAAGAACGTATGACGCGATCAGGACGCTTCGCGAAGACATTGCGCACTTGGAAACACAATTGGCGCTCCTGCGCGTGCTTCGCGATGGCGGTTCTCAGCCACTCGACCCTGCTGCGCCTTGCTCTCTCCAATCACTGCAGACTCCTGAGTCGCTGCTTGATGTGCTTGGCGGGTTCCGCGAAGCCAATCGGGCTGCTCTGGCAAGGTACGAGCGCCAGAGGGCCGAAACCACGAACCGAAAGCTGAAGGAAATGCTCGCAGTGTACGCGGACATGAGCTGTCGCCTCGAGAACCTCTTCGCAAAGACAATCTCAGTGCATGTAGGAATATGTGACGGTTTGTGCTACTGAGCGGGCATGTGCGGCGTACTCATTGCGAATGCGTGAATGGATTTGTAGGAGCTGAAGGCTTTGTTCGACATTGACGCATTGCACGTCGAGACAGTCGTGCGCAGTGCTCCGGTCGTGAGTGGCGGTGACCTGGGGGCCATATTTGAGTTGCATCAAGAGTTGGATCGGCTGCATGCTACCGCGAAGGCGGCGTTCATGTCGGATATTGCACAGCGTGAGCGGAGCTTCTATAAGATACGCCACGATCAGACACTGGGCCAAGTGTTTGAGTTTCAAGCTGACACGCCCATGGGATGTACGTTCCACCAACTTGAAAAGTACACGCGCACGTTCACCACTCCGTACACGCAAAAGCCTGGCCAACATCGTACCGAGGTACGTGCTTCCATCTTATTTTTTGTGCCTCGAGGAACAAACCTCTGAGCAAGCTTTGCTCACGTTGTGCTACTTACTGCATCCAATTAGACATGGACTGGACGCAAGACAAGCTACGAGAAGCATCTCTCGCTCGCATTCAGTAGCCCTCAATACGGTCAATTCCACCTCGATGGCACGACGGTGTTCGGCGTGTTTGAGGAAGCGCGTTGCTCCATACTTGTGTCTGTGACTCGGCATGTGCTTCGCGGCTCCGGGCTTGTTGTGTACGAACGTTCGTGGATGCTCGCAGCTGATTCGCAGGCTGGTGGCCGCCTGGCAAACCAGACAGCAGTAGCGGCACACTTTCAGACGGTGTACCAAGCGTTTGCCGAAAAGTGTGAGACGCTGCCCAACGAGTACCCGAACCAGCTTCGCGAGTTCATTCTGCACACTCAGCTGCAGCGAATGCGAGCGCACATGCTCGAAATGCAAATTGTGATGCTCCACGAACCGGACGTGATTGAAGACCAAAGCAAACTCGCGTCGTGCCTTCTTGTTGAATGCCCCATGAAGTACATGTATTCAGAATAGCAGCTATGAAGCTGTGCGCAACAAATGATGTCGGCACGCTGTGCAGTCAAATGTGCGGCTGAATCGAGCTTGGATTTGGACTTTGCCTCAATTTTGTGTGCGTCAAGCGACGCCAATGCTCGCAAGAGATGGGTCGGTGGTTGGTGACTTTCGTTATCCCGCGGAGACCCAGAACATGACTTCGATACCGACCTTGGGCAGTTGCCACGCGATAATACACAAGCGTTCAGGAAGAGACGAATTTTTGTGTTTTTTGCTGGGTGAGACACGAACTCAGCACGCATTCTCTCGTTTGAGGCAGGGATTTTATTTGCTGCTCCTCGTCGTCTGAAGAAGAAATGCAAAGCCACTTTATCTTGTGTTTTTGTTCAGCATTGGCTGGGGCTCTCGCTTTGCGAACTCTGTGGCGCCTTAATCGAAGGTGCGCTGGCTTGCGCGACTCTGTGTGTTCTGAACTCGCGTGCTCGTAGCATCCTCATAACATGAAGATGCCTGTAGATATTCAGATCCGACACAAGCACACACAACAACAACAAAACTACAACCATGCATGCATATACTCGTACAAATTCGCATCTCTCCTTCTGTCCTACACAACCCTCATGGCCTGCTGGAGCAGCACGTTTTCGATCATCTGGTGAGACGCGCGGATGTTGGCCTCGGTCATGCTCACGACAAAGTCCGAGACCGCGCCGACCTGCGGGTGGTCCCCAGCAGCGACGTCCTTCCCCGTCGCCATCAAAGTCGGCTTTGTGATGTACACGGTCTGCAACAGCGAGAAGTCATCCGAGATCGTCGTCGGCTTTTTGATTACAATGTACCCTTTCTCAAGGAACCGCAAGCCTGAGAGTGGCGCGTCCGAGAACCTGATCGGATCAATGAACGCGCGCCACACGACCACAGTGCGGTCTTCTTCCTCGTAGCGGCGCAGGATCTGCTTGATCTGGAAGTTCGCGCTGGTGCGGTTCGCCTGCAGCACGATCTTGAAATTCTCCACCAGGGTGCCCTCCGTCGCGTCCGCAGACTGTGTAGACACACACCAAAAGCAAACACGCACAGACATCAATTCGCATTCGGGAAGATGGGCCAAAACCACCACCTCATGAGCTGCTTACCCTCGCCGCGAGATTGTTGTACTGGCGATGCGGCTGATGGTCTTTCGCGGACTTAAAGTGGTGCCACACGGCACGCGCCGTGTCGTGAATGGCAAACGGAAGCACTTTGCTCGCAAACACTTCCAGGAACATGCCGTTGCCCTTGTTGGCGTGCAGCTGCGCGCCGCTGTGCGTCTTCTCGAGATTCGAGAGGCCGTTGGCTTCAAGAACAGCGTCGATCTCGGCGTACGACTGCTCGACGCCAGTGAGCAAGTCTGCGAACGTGCCAGCCGTCGAGCGGTCAGCCGAGCCTGGGAAAATGCGCGGCATTGGCTTGGCATCGAGGCAGTTCTCGATTTGCTGGAGTAAGACACAAGGATGCATAGGACAATTAGAGAGAAGTTACGACAACACAAACACACGACAGAACGCACCGTGGTCGACGCTGTCTTGTTCAGGATTTGCTCCAGACTCTTGGCGATCTTGATCTGGTTTTCCAGCACAATCTTCAAGCGAATGTTCTCGCGCTCCGAGCTGATGCGCTCGTCGGACTGGCGCTTCGCGACTTCTTTCCACACGCAAGCGACGGCCGAATTACTGTTTTGCTGCTGTTGCTGAAAGTACGCGCGGTGCTGCTGGTGATGCGATCCGATCATCGGTACGATCTGGTACGGCGAGGCAGCTTGGCGTGGCTTCACCTTTTGAATCACGCGCAGCTGGGTCTCAAGCTCTTTCACCTGTTCGCGCAAGTACAAGAGCTCCTGCTTGCGCTCATCGCGCGCCTTGTTTGGATTCCACGAGATCGGCTTCTTGGGTCCACTTCTCATCTTCGCACCGTCACTTTTTTGTCTCGTGCCAACAACCAACTGGCGTTGCTGTTGTTGTTGCTGGTGGTGGTGTAGCAGAGCGAGATGTGATGGGCTCGTTGGCATCAGCTTCACTGCGCCAGCCGCCTGCAGTGCGTCTGGTGCCGAAGGGGAGCACGCTGCTGCTTCGATGTCTTCCTGGGCGATCAGCTCCTCCAACGGGTATAACTCATCATCCTGCTGCAAAAGCGCTTCCAGCAGCATCGGCTCGTGGCCGTCGCGGCGCATGAGCTCAGTTGGCAGACTGCTCTGCTGTGTGGGTGCGTGCTCGAGGAGCTCTTGGTCGTCGTCCGAGAGCGACGCCAGCATGCACTCGTCCATGAACGTGAGGGCGGCTTGGAAGCCGTCGTCGTGCTGAGGCTCGTGGAGGAACACCATGGGGAGCGGACGGCGGCAAAGGGCGAGCGAATGCGCGCAGGAGAAGAAGTGAGCGAAGCGGTGCGCGAGGAACTGCTTCTGCCCACCTGCATGCGGAGTGAAGGTCTATGCGACATGGTCTGTTTGCTGTGATGGCTGCAAACAGCGTTAGGGTTAGGGTTCATGCCTGTGCGGAGGTCCGACGGAGCTTTTGTATCAACTGAATGCGCAACTTTCGGAGAGGCAACGTGCTTTGGAGCCAAGAGATAGCAGCTAAACAGCAGCGGCAGAGAAGACGAAGAGCAAATGGACCCTATTAGTGCCGAGCAGCCTGCTGGCTGCAACGTGTGTTCGAAGCATTTGTTGCATATGCATGCTGCAGCTTGGTGTTCTGGAAGCGTCGAGAGTTTGGGAACACTTGCATGGCAGCGAGGCTGGACAGTAAAAAAAAAGGACTGTTCCTGTATGGTACAGGACTCTCATCAAATCAAGACTGATTAGATGAGTGATGCGTCGGTGATAAACCGACACTCATTGGCTAAAAACCACTCCGTCGACCAAAACGGAGTTGTTGGACGCTGACAAACTACCGCCGTCCATGTGAGATCGAACTAATAATAATACAGTCACGTCACTACAGAAAATACTATTCGTTGAGGAGAGATACAGTATTTGGTCATTAATTAAACTTCTATTTTTGTATATTAAAATGGCCCATTCGTGATGCATTTGACCTGGTTTTTATCCTTTGTCATTCATGGCGATGGGATTTAAGCCACCAGGACCCACCACACCACCCGGGGGTGTCGTTCATGACGATGAGAGTGCAGGTTATTTGGTAAAAAAAATAATTAAAAACAGTACATTCACAAGTTTGTCAGACACCAGTAGATAACATAACCAGTGTTCTATTGATGGAACCAACCAATCAGTGACATTCTTGCTGTTGTTTCGTTCAGTTTCGACCAATGAAAACAAGTGTGCATGTGAGTGTTGGTCAATTTCACGACTGAGAGCCTCAACAAAATGCTCTCGCGCTGGCTGCTGGACGAGGCCTCGTGCTCAGAATGGCGCCAGCGGACGACGACAGCGCCCCAGACACTGCCCGCGAGCACGATGCGTAGGTTCCCCAGTGCACAGAGCCTATCGAAGCAGTGCTCGCCCCACGCAGACCCACGAGACATACGCTGTTGGCCCCAGACGACGGCGTCTCGACTGAACTATCGCTTTGCGACTTGACTTCAGAAGACATCGCGGAGCTCACGAACCTCATCTTGATCAACGCGACTGCTGCTTCCGCTTTGCCTGTTCTAGATCAGCCGCCCGTGCTGAACCAGGAACAGCAGAGCCTAGGGCGGCAAATGTCGATGCAGCAGCCAGTCGCAGCGCACAAGAAGCCAATGCGTTGGGACCCGAACCGAGCGCGCAACCAGTGCAAGCAAGAGCTTGCCTATCTACGCAAACAAGTCGCTGATCTCGAGGTACAACTCGCTGCAATTCAGACCAAGAAAGCAAGGCTGGGCGACACCCAGCTAGAACCAGGAGTCAGTGTAACGCAAGCTGTCCGCGAGACCTCGGTCGTCGCGTCTGCATGGCACCAGATCGCGAAACGGCAAAGTCAAAAACGCGTCGAGGTCGAGCGAGAGAACGCGCGGTTGTGTGTCGTGCTCGAGAATCAGCTCAAGATTGCGAAAAGTCTCGAGAGCTTCCTTGTCCGAAAAACCGCGACAAAAGCGGTACATGGTTTATTTATGCTGCATCTACTCAAACGAACGAGGCAAATGCGGCATTAATGAACTTTGTGCGTACCTTTGCAGGAAGAAATGGCCCTCCCTACTCCGCGGACGCATCTTCACACGTACCCAGTGATAAAGGACCATCGCGCCGACGCCGAGATTTTCGACGATCTCGCAGAAGGTCTCAACCAGTCCTATGCAGAGCTCGACGCGCTCTTTGTCACGACGGGGCTCGCGTACTTGGAGAAGCCACACTTCAGTGCGCAGATCTTCTGCGATGGTCAAGTGAGCATGTACCTTGAGATCTTTGCAAACCAAGTGCTGCCGTTCGATGTTCGCTCAACAGAGGCAGCCGTCTGGCAGCACTTTCAGCATGCCAAGAAACGCACACCGTCACGCCACTACTACTACGATTCTCCCAAGATATGCTTTATATTACATCATTCTACAGATTTGCGTCGTTCATGCTTCAAGCCTATGCGGTTGCTTTGTTTGGGTGCATTGCTAGAAAATGGACGTGACCGACAACACGATTGCCGAGGCGTTCAATCTCGTGCACTGCGCCAAGGGCACCAGCGCAAACTTTCGCGTCCACCAGATCGTTCAGCGGCACTATGAAGAAGAGCGCGTCGTGTTCGTATGGCGAGCGTTTGTCGACCCAGTCGAGTTTTCGGACGCGCCGCTGTCTGGAGTTCGTTTCCCCGAGAAAGGCTACATTGTGATCAAGAAACCAATGGTAGACGCTGAACAGTACACGCTTTTGCAATCGTGCTACATCATCAACCCGCTGTTCAACGACGGGTGGACCGAGGACGACCACCCGCAGGTCGGCGCAATCACGAACTTTGTGCTGAGCGCAACGGCTGCGAACATCAGCGCCACAAGCGAGATGCTGGAGACTGTGCTGCTGGAACAGACCTCCAAGTCGTTTTAAGATCACATGTAGGCCCTGGCTCGATATGTCTGGCATGTACTCTGTTCTCACGACCGAGTCTTGACCCCAGACGCCATTATGTAAAGAGCTCGTGGGAATTTCCCAGTTGGCGCGATATGCAGGAACGTTTACTGAAACGTAGTACAGTTTGTTCAAGTTGGTTTGTGCAAACGAGTGACAAGTCTTTCCACTTAAATGGGGCATCGTTGGTGTAGAAACAATACGAAATGCCCCTGGAGTGGTGGGCATAGACCCCTTTTCGAGAAGATCCTTTCACGTGGTTGACAAGTCTTGTGGCTGTCGGCCACGTGAAAGGTTCTGGGAACGCCAGAGACCATGTGTGTGGCTGTGACGACTCGCTGGGTTCAGCACCAAGCAGCAAACGGACATACAGTATTTCGCGGAACCCCGTCGGTTGGTATCGGAGCGATCAGGAAGAAATCACAGCATCAATCGATCTCACTTTTCGTTTGTACCTAATGGAGTTCACATTCAGAGACGACGACGAAGCCGTGCGAACGGAAGAGTCATTGACAGTAGCTCTTGACGAGACTGACAACCTGCACGAGCAAGGCGATAGCCAGAACACTGACCACGAAGGAATGCGGGACAACGTTGGAGACGCAATGGTCCACGAGCATATCCCACTCTTCGAGTTCTCACCAGAAGATCTGGCGGCGATCTCGGACTTTGTAGACGACGAGACAGCAGCATTACAGCCCAGCAAACAGATCAGAGATCCATCGTCTCATCGAATCAAAGCTGACATCACCTGGGACCCGAATCGAGCGCGGAATCGACGCAAAGGCGAGCTCATTTACCTGCGCAACCTCGCTGTTGAATTGGAGACCCAGCTTTGCAGTTTGAAAGCCATGCGGTCCAAAAAGATAAAGTCAACTGCGTCTTTTTCGGCACCGAGGCGGCAGCTTGGATCAGCGCCTGCCACCCTCGGGATCGTTGAGCGAGTGTGGCGGGACATTGGGCACCGTCAGAGAGACGAACGAGCGAAATCGGAGCGTGAAAATATCAGCCTCAAGCTACTCTTAGAAAGACACCTCAAGAATGCTCAACATCTAGGGAGCTTCCTCGCGCGGATAACATCCAGAAAGGTGAGATGTCCGAGTCATTATTAGTGTCTACTCAGCGTATTGATGCTCATGCATATCCTATTCAGGATATGAGCGACGTCGCCTCGCCAAATCGCCAGCCTCCAAGAATGATCTTCGTGTCACGAGGCTGTCATACAGACGCAGACATCTTTGCTGACCTGGCGACAGGGATCCAAACCTCGTACGCTGAGATTGACGCCGTGTTTGACGCGAATGGGCTGTCCCGAATGGAATCGTCGTATTTTGACGCTCAGACCCATTACGACCACAAGTGCAACATGCGCCTAGAAGTGTTTGCAAATCACGTCCTGCCGTTTGATCTACACTCGACTGGCGCTGCAGCGTGGCACCATCTCTCAAGTGCGAAAGAGCGCTTGCCGCATCGCACCTACCACTACGAGCTCCCACGAAAGGTATGTCTATTGGTCCTAGTTGCACTTCCCAGTTCATTTTGTTTTGAAACCCGGGCTTATCGAAACCAATGTGCAGAACGTGGATGCAACCGGCAGCACGATTACCGAAAACTTCCACTTGACGCTATACTCGAAGAGCACGAGCGCAACGTTCCGCGTCCACCAAATCTTTCAACGCTTCACCGAGGCGAGTCGCGTTGTGGTCGTGTGGCGCGCGTACATCGAGACGGTCGAGTTTGCAGAGACGCCTGTGCCTCCAGGACTGTGCTTCCTCAAGAAAGGGTACATGATCCTGAAAAAGCCGTCCAACGAAAATGTGGCGAACTGCACCCTGCTGCAGCCTTGCTATGTGATCACACCCGTGTACGATACGAACGGAAAAATGCCACAAGATTCGTTGCGCGGAGAGCTCACCAAATTCATCCTTCAGGCCATCGGGACGAACGTCAGGGCAACCAATGAGCTGCTGGAGACCACGTTGCTTGCACAGTCAAGACAGCTGCAAGCCACATAAACTTTCTGCTGAGGAATCACCTTTTATTATTTTCACGGCCAGCGATCCATTTCACAGTCAACTTTCAACCTATTTTGCGAAATTGCGTCGTTCAACTCAGAGCTACGTGTTCACGCCACTCGACCTTTTTGAAGTTGGTGGGACCAATTGGGGGAATTCTACTGAGACAGGAGTGAAGCGAGAGAAACTTCAGCTGGTCGAGACGACTCACTGTGAACCGCGCGTGTGGGAGGGAGGGCGATCCAGAGAGCCTCGAACTGCAGCAGGACTCAGTGGTGTGCCCTCCTGCGTTACAGGCTCTCTGCTCACATGTTCAATACAATCGATCGCTTTATGGAGGGTATTGAAAAATGGAGCTCGTCGCCCACTCGTCTTGCAACCCACTGTACCCTACCCTCATGTCGAAAAACTCCATTAAAAAATTCTGTACTGTATCAGAGCGCAGCAGACGTATAAAAATATGAAGGTTCTTCCATCTCGATGCTTGCAACATACAGGAGTGGCGCGTTCCCAGTTCTTCCCTGCTGCACCAAGCCGCCTGCAGCGCAGTAGCCGTAGAAAGCGCCAGCAAACACGCGTTTGTTTGTTTCGTTTTGTTTTTCAGCAGAGTTGCATACTAAATACCAGTACTCAGGAACACCGAGATCGGTAGTGTAGTCCCTGTTAAAGTTACCTATTCACCCTGTCTACCGTGTTGTAGAGGTATTGATTTATGAAGTGTCCCATGTCGTCGCATCGTAGCGTAATCGCGTGGAATGACTCAGGGATGGACGCGAGGCGCTCAGAGTGATGATCTGCGTCATTCTCTGTCTCGTCATTATGCTCACTTGCGAATCCGACACGGAAGAGATGACGCTGCTAGCGGACGACGACAGCGCGACGCTCGCGGCCGCGCTCTCGTTTGTGGACGAGTACCAGTCACCTGCGGCCTCGGACAACGACGAGTGCGACGACAACCAGCAGCTGCCGTCCCGCGCGGCGCTCGCTTCGACTCGGGGTATGATCCGCGTGATTGAGGAGGAGGACCCGAGTGACGAGTCCGAGCTCTTGCTGCCGCTGGATGGGTTCACAGCGTCCGATGACGACCTGCTCGACCAACTCGCGCTGACGGTGCGGTTCACTGACTGCGAATCGGACGCGTCTTCGTCATCGTCGTCGCTGGTGCTGCCACCGTTGGTGCCCAAGCAGCCCCCACTCCAGCTTCATTTGGGCAGAAGCACCAATGCGCTTATGATGAAGAGAAACGCTGCAGACAAGAAACCAGCTCGATGGGATCCGAACAAGGCGCGCAATGAGCGCAAGCAAGAGCTCATTTACTTGCGTAAAAAGGTCTCGGAGCTCGAAGCTCAGCTGCGCGATGTCAACAAGAAGAAAAAGCCACGGATCGCGAGTTCACGGACGTCGTCGTCGCCATACCAGATCCACCCGGCCGACCGCCCAAGCCAGGCTTTACGGTTCACGATCCCAATCGCGACTGTGCAGACAAGCAATCCCGCGGTTGCTTCTGTGTGGAAAGAGATCGCTGGGCGCCAAAGCGACGAACGCGTCAAGTCCGAGCGCGAGAACATTCGCTTGAAGCTCGTGCTCGAAAACCAGATCAAGATCGCCAAGAGTCTGCAAAAGTTCTTGAACAAAAGCACAGCGACCCGGGAAATCGAAAAGTGTATTCACGGCGCCAAGGGCTTGCACCACGTGCACCCGCCACCAAGCGAGCGCACAGAGAACCAGATCTTCGAGGACTTGCTTGCCGGGGTTGACAGTGCGTACGACGAGATTGACGCCGTGTTTGCAGCCAACGGTCTTGCGCGCAGCGAGATACCGCGCATGGACGCCAAGATGCGAACCGATGCCGTCCACGGCATGTTCCTGGAGGTGTTTGCCAACAAGTTGCTGCCGTTCGACATTCACAAGACAGGTGCCGCGGTGTGGAATCATTTCGTGTTCACGAAAGAGCGTGTACCATACCGTTACTACTACCATACGAAGCCAAAGAACATCAACGCCACGGAAGACACGATCGTGGAAAACTACAAGCTCGAGATGCAAGTGAACCACACGAGCGCGTATTTCCACGTCAAGCAGGTGCTGCGTCGCTATGTCGAGAAGGACCGCGTTGTTGTCGTCTGGCGCGCGTTCTACGAGCCGCTGGAGTTTTCTGGCGAGCCGTTGACTGGTGTGCAGTTCCTGGAAAAAGGGTACATTGTCGTGAAAAAGCCAACGACGATCTCGGGAAACATGTCGCTCTTCCAGACGTGCTATATCGCGAACCCAGTGCTCACGGGTGATCTCATGGACGAAGACAACCCGATGGTGGGGGCCGTGACCGACTTTGTGCTGAGTGCCACAGCAGGTAACATCACGGCAAGCCACCAGATGGTGGAGAACGTGCTGCTGGAGCAAGCATTGAAAAGTGGCGCTCTTTGAAAACGAGTTTAATAAGTGTATTTGAATCTAACAGTGTGATAAATGGTGTCTCCGTGGTGGTGGTGGCGGACGCACCTCGTGGACAAGTTCGTGTTGCAAACTAATGATTAATGAGAGACGCATCCTGTCGACGTTCTCGTGGGTTTTACCATATGGGATGTGGAGACTGGCTTAGTAACAAATAAGAGGTGTTTCGTAATGACTGGGCCGCAAAAAAGTGAAAAGAATACGATCTGGCGCGGGTTCGCGTGGTCATGGGTGCACCAGCTGCAGAAGCAGGAACGGAGCTGTTTGCATATTACAGGGGGACAAACAAGCCCACGACCCAAAGGAAACCCACTTTGCGATGCACTTGTGCAACACTTTCGATCCCCTGAGAGTAGAATGGCGGTATTGAATCACACTACACCACATTGCGTCATTGTGACCCCGCATGCGCTCCTGCTTCCCACTCTCATCGTCAGTATCTGTTGTCATAAGTACCCATCCAACCCGGTTCTTGATTTCACCAGTTGTATGAAAATTCACGACCGCGTCGCACAAACTTGGTACAAAGTTTGCGAGGTCACGTCCATCTTGGCGAAGGGCGGCGTCACGCCGCAGCACGAGTCGAACTCTCGAGACGCAAGAGCGCAGCTTCGTTTCGGGGACCGGCAGCGAGCCCCACGAGCCCAGAAGAAGACGAAAAATACACACACACAGAGCGTGATGCAGTAGCGAAAAGCGCGTCGCAACTTGGGCCCAATGCCCGGACAGCGAGTGTGCGAGTCGCACAAAAAGAAAGGGCGGCTCTGTGCACAATCACATGGAATGACTTGGAGGGAGTCGAGAATGATGGTCAGACACGCGTTGCCTTTCTTTTTCATCCATTGATGGGCATCGCCCGCCCATTTCCGAAAAGACTCGAGCGCGGAACGCTCGCGTGCTTACAACATCACCAAGCGCCGTTGCTTCCCTGAAGACGACGCGATGCAGCTGGAGGATGACGGAAGCCGCGCGGCGCTGGCTGCTGTGGTCGCGTTCGCCCGGCGCTCGGAGAACGGCGAGTTCGACGAGCCGCAGAATCCTGAGCTCTTGAGTCACGGCGGTCTCGTTGGCATTGGAGAGAGGCCAAGCCGGGACGATCGTGACGAGCTCTTGATGTCTCTCGAGGAGCTCACAGATTCGGATCGCGACCTGTTCGACCAGATTGAATGGACGATGCAGTCCGCTGGCATTGGCAGCGATGCGTCTGCTCCTTCGCAGCCTCCGTCGCTGTCGTCGACGCCGACTCAGTCCCCTGTGCGTGCACAACACCAGCCATCGCCTTGTAAGAAAGCGCATAGCGGGAAACAAACTGCTGACAAGAAGCCAGGTCGGTTGGATCCCAACAGGTCGCGCAATGAGCGCAAGCAAGAGCTCATCTACTTGCGCAAAAAGATCTTGGAGCTCGAGGCGCAATTGAGCGACACAAAGAAGAAGAAAAAGAAAAACTCGCGAGCAGAGAGTTCCAGGACGTCGTCATCACCGTGCCCTGCAGCTAGTCAGGCTTTGCGGTTCACGATCCCGATCTCAGCTACGCAAAGAAGCAATCGAGCGGTTACGTCTGTGTGGAAAGAGATCGCCGGTCGACTCAACGACGAGCGCATGCTTGCTGAACGCGAGAACATCCGTCTCAGACTCGTGCTTGGCAAGCAAATGAAGATTGCCAAGAGCCTCCAAAAGCTCGTGCGCAATAGTGCGCGAAGGCAGGTGCGCCTCCAACGCCAACGTGGTGGTTTGCATTCGTTCATTGGGTTGTTTGCTTTGTTTTGCTCAGAACTCACCATGCGCCTTTCGTTTCTGTTATGAGTACAGGGATTTGAGCAATGTCTCCAAAACAAGCGATTCAGCTCGCTGTTCCCGCCGACGACCGATCGCACTGATAGCCAGATCTTGGGAGACTTGCTCGCGGGGTTCGAGAATATGTACAACGAGATTGACGCCGTGTTTGGCGGCCGCAGCGAAGCGCCACGCCTCGACACCAAGGCGCACACTGATAACGGCAATATCTGGGAGGTGTTTGCCAACAAACTGCTGCCTTTTGACGTCCGTACCACGGCAGCGGCAGTGTGGAGCCATTTTGCAAGCTCTGAAGAGCGCGCGCCATTTCGCTTTTTCTCCCATGGGAGGCTAAATGTACGTACGTGTCTAACCTTTTCGTGCTCACTGTCAAACCCCGCCAGCGCTGACGCCGATTGGGCTCGTGTTACTGCAGAACGTCCATTCGGCGGAAAATTTGGTTGCGGACAACTACAACATGGAAATGCGGGCAAACCAGACGAGCGCGCATTTCCGCGCGACCGGGATTCTGCGCCGGTATGTCGAAGAAGACCGTGTGGCCATCGTCTGGCGCGGGTTCTATGAGCCCGTAGGGTTTTGTGGCCGGCACTTGGCAGGCGTCCAATTTCTGGAGAAAGGATACATGGTCATCAAACGGCCGGGAGTCGCCACTGGCCCTTTGTCGCTGATCCAGACGTGCTATTTCGCAAATCCCATGTTTACGAGTGCTCTGGCGGACGACAACAGCGCCGTGGTCGGCGCTTCGACCGACTTCTTGTTGGACGCGATGGCAGGGATCGTTGCAGTGTGCCACCAAAAGGTCGAGAACACGCTGTTGCAACGGACAATGGCGCACGCTGGTCGAGCGGTTTGACAAGCGAAGAAAGCGAGGTCGAGAGAATCAACGGGTAGTGATAAGTCGTAGCATAATTTATTATTGATGGCGGTATGCTAGTACGCTCTACTGTGGTACGCTCTGGCGAAACTCTTTATGTGCAATATGCTGCGTCACGAAGCGATGCCCTATCACAAACCATTTTCCTACAGTTTCTGAGACTCGACTCAGCTGGGGAAACTAAATGCGAGAATCAACCCAACGATGGGATGACCTCCTAGTCTCACTCGCGAGATTAGACGAGGGAAGAGTGGTGCTCTCGTCCAACACGCAGGATTAGACGAGCGCATCTGTTTCCTTGCTCTCGAGGCTCACGAGGACGCGATGCCGTCGTCTTCCACGGCATTCGCGAACAAGCGCAGCACCAGAAAGCAACTTGAGAGCCAACCGCGGCAATGCCGTCGAGCGTCTGCAGGATTCACCACACCGCCTTATGCCTCCTCGCGCAGGACCAATGTGATTCAGCCTCCTCAACGCGCATCGAAAAGCGCAAACGAGACCACAATGTGGCGCCACGGTGCGTGTTGCGCCGAGTGACGCACTGCCGCCAGCGTGAACAGCATCACGCAGAGTTGCCAATTCGCTGGAAGCGGACTCCTGCGCCGACTTTGTCTGCCTTTACCTCAAAAAGGACCCACCAGACATCCGCAGCAGTGACACGGCTCAAGGAAGCTGACGCATACTCCGACTTGCTCGCTATCGCTGCGCGCGCGTACAACGAAATGGACGACGTACTGGCAGCGCACGGGCTCTTGACTTGTGAACGAGAAAGCGCGAGCAAGTCGATGACGGATGTGTCACTGCGCTTCGACTCCAATCTGGGCAAGAAGACGATCCAAGTGGTCGCGTCCCGCGTACTGCCGTTTGACGTGCATGCCGTCGGTGCAGCTGCTTGGCGCCAGGTCTTGTCACGAGTTCCAGGCCGCAACGACACAGATATTCCCACACAGGTGCGTTGACTCCTGGACGATCACTTGCTTTTTATCGGACACAATCACGTGAGCTGACGTCTTGGAACCAAATTCCGTATGCGTGTGCAGGATGAGAGTCGTATGGACGAGGACACGATCACAGCGAGCTTCACCACCACGATACTGGCTGCGACAAGCGCACAGTTTCGCGTCAGGCAGGTTTTCCAGCGCTACGTTCAGCGAGACGGCCAGGTCGTGATCGTCTCGTGCTGCGAGTTTGTCCCCGTCGCGTTTTCTGGTGAGCCCTGGACGACTGGGATCACGTTCTACGAGCAAGGCTACCTTGTCGTGAGACCGTCGGACACGGTCTTGGAGCAGTTCTCGGTCTTGCAATCGTGCTACATTACTAGTTCTCGGTTCTCGGAGAGCGCGAAGGACGATGACCAAGATCCCAGGGTGAGGACGCTCGCCGACTTTGTCCTGGGCGTGACCAAGGCGAGTGTCGCAATGAACCACCAGGCGATTGAGAACAAGCTTCTCGACGAGGTTCTCAGACGCAGTCAGCGAATGATGTGATGGGTACAAGTCGTGCAGTCGTCGGAGAACATGGGAATGCGCCAGGCTGTAGATGTAGGATGTACCCAACAAGTGTGCGCGATGCTTTTTTCGTGCACACCTATCATTAATTCATGCTTCAAGGACAAGACCAAAACTTCGACCGTGCCGCACGGTTCATGAGTGAAGGTGGCGAACGAAATGCTGTGAAGAAGTCGGTCACCAAACACACTAGCAAAGTAAGTGTCCTTCGAACTCAGCAGGCAAGAATCGTATCTGTAGAGTTCCAAGTACTTTTTGGGTGTGCTTTGCCATTTAGACAACAGCAACTTGCCTGAGTTCTTGTGGTCTGAGCAACGACAGGAGACTCGTTCTCAAGAGAGAGAGAGAGAGAGAGAGAGAGAGCGTTGATGGCACAGCACATCACTCTCGTGGGACTCATCAGCGCAGCCAACGCTGTTCGGTCCGTGGTATTCGCTCCACTGAAACGTTGACAGCACGGCCACATGAACAGTCTCAGAACGCAGGGTCAGACCCGCACCGTAAGACACAGTAGCGAATCTTCCTTATACTACATACTTAAACGTAGTTGATATTTTAATCCATCCAAACCCGAATATTATAATATTTAGATTTGATTTTAACCTCTACTAAAGAATTCAAGGGGCATTTTAGACATATGTCTCTCTGACGCTAATGAGAGGTATATTGTCCCTTCGTCGCCACCATTTGCCGTAATTTATGTGTGGCACAATCACTAACCCGCGACCGACGCTGTAAACAGAGGGCACGCGCCATAGTGCCGCCGCATTCCGCATCTCGCCGCCTGACGCCTGTTGAGCGCGATGAAGTTCGCGCTGGAGGGCGACGACGCGCTCCTCACGGACGTCGACGCGTATTTAGCGCTCCACGCGAGCGGCGGCGAGCGCCAGGACGCGGCTGACAGCATCGGCGCGTTCCCCGAGTCTTTGGCGCTCGCGCAGTTTCTCCAAGACGACGGCTACGACGAGAGCGAGAGTCTGCTTCCGCTGGAAGAGCTGCATGTAGAGGGCGACGTAGACGACGAGCTCACAGCCACACCCGCACAGACCACAGCCATCACGCGCACAACGGAGACGTCGTCCGTGTCTCTAGCTGTGCAACAACACGCACAGTCTCTGTCCATACAGCTAGCAGCAGTCCCGCAGCGGAGAATCAGCGGCGCGAAGACGGCCATCACGAAAGCAAGCGTTGCCGGGAAAAAAGCTATCTCGTGGGACCCGAACAAGGCGCGCAACGAGCGCAAGGGCGAGCTCATCTACCTGCGCAAGAAAGTCGCCGAGTTGGAGTCCCAGCTGACGCAACTGCAGACGAACAAGCGGCTGCGCACTGGAAACAGCGCCGCACACTGCTCTCGTGCGTGCGCGAGCAGCAGCAGCTTCCCCTCGGCAGCATCCCCCACACAGCAGCAGCTGCTGCTGAAACCCACCAAAGCCAGCAGCCAGCAGCTCAAGTTCACGATCCCGAGCTACGTCGTGCCCAGCACTGGTTCGAATCCTGAGACGTACGTGTGGCAAGAGATCGCGAACCGCCAGTCGAACGAGCGCGTCAAGTCGGAGCGCGAGAACATTCGGCTCAAGATCGTGCTCGAGAACCAAATCAAGATCGCCAAGAGCCTCGAGAAGCACCTCAAGCGCGCGACAACGACCGCGGTACGGAATGCTCTCAATCTCTAGACAGAGTTGAAAGAGGGACCCATAAGTTGTATTTGTTTTTGTATGTGGAAACAGGAACTCGAGAAGCACAACATCCAAGGCTGCGCGAGCGACGTGCATCCTGCTGGGAATGGCTATCCAAGCGGACTGAAAGCGCGCACCACCACTGAGATCTTCAACGATCTGCTTGCGGGTGTCGAGCAGTGCTACGCCGAAGTGGACTCCGTGTTTGCTTCGAACAGCCTCGCGAGCTCCGAGTTGACGAGCATCGTGGCCAAGATGCGTCCAGACTGCGACCGGCGCATGTTTATGGAGATTTGCTCGACAAAGGCGCTGCCATTTGATCTGCGCACGACGGCATCGGCGGTGTGGAACCACTACGTACACGCTAAAGAGCGGATTCCATCTCGCCACTACTGCTACAAGACCCCCAAGGTAAGCTTGAACTATTGTCACGTGCTTTTACGTTGTGTAAGTTTGCATCAACTGACATTTGCCACTTTGTTGAACAGAGTACAGACCCAACAGACGACACGATTGTAGAGAATTTCAACCTGAGCGTCGAAGTGAACGGCACGAAGGCCAAGTTTTGCACCAAGCAGATTATGCGGCGGTATTTTGAGGCCAAGCGTGTGGTGATCGTGTGGTGCACGACGTTTGCGCCGGTTGAGTTTTCTTGCGAGTCGCTCTCGGGCGTGCGGTTTCTTGAGAAAGGCTATGTCGTCATTAAGCATCCGAGTCTGCGCACTGATGGCCTCTCACTGCTGCAGACGTGCTACGTCGTGAAGCCTTTGTCGGCTGGAGATGGTCTCGACGGCGATCACCCGCACTTTGCCGCGATCACAGACTTTGTGCTGAGCTCTACAGCGCTCAGCATCTCGGCGAGCGACCAGATGATCGAAAACGAATTGCTGCAGCAGGCACTGAGAGGAAGTGCGCATGTCGGGTGACAAAATAGCGAAAGTGGAAGTCACGAGCATAAAGGGAACAAAGCGAAACTAGGAGCGCGGAACAGCTTCTTCACGTTGTTGGATGGTGACGACGGCGGTGTTCAACCTGAGGATGAGCGCAGGCGGCAGTGAACTCATGGCGCTAAGGCTGTCAAAACAGACCGATATACGACTTGGACTACTAAACTATAGCAGGACAAATTGTCGTCAAGCGCTTGAGCGTCGTAGTCCCCTCATGACTCCAGTGAGAGTCACTACAGGCTTCTCAAAAAGTAGTTCCCCGCTACGAACGAGTTGGCCTTGTTTATTATGGAATTCATCGAGAATGCCACCTTCGAAAAAACTAAAGCGACTACCTATTTTTTCTCGACGTCTTCCGTAACAATGCCTGAGAGTACAGGCTGTCCTATAGGATACTACGTGTAACGGGACTCGTTACACGATGTACACGTGCGGTGAGGAAGCGCAGGTGAGAGGAAGGGCACAGCGGTAACGCTGTGTCCAAAGAGAAGAGAGGGAGCTTTGCGCGCTAACGTGCAAATTGAGAAGTAAATTAGAATTTAAAGCGCTAACATGCAATCCTTGTGACTGAAACCTACGATGTCTCTCATTGGCAGATAGTCGGATGTCCAGTCCGACTATCGTCCAATGGGATTTAACCCTAACGGCTTAGTCCTATTGTCTAATATGCAAATGTCTATGTATAATGTTCGTGAGTGACACATATTAATGTGTCACCGACTGTACGTAGTGGGTGGGTTTGGGAGAGGTGGTAAAACCCGTGTGGGTGAAAACCCACCCTCTCCTGACCCGGGAACCCATGTAATGGGGAGCCCCATTACATTACACGTGCATGTGGGGGTTGTTGTACCGTAATCCCTTTGTCCTTTGCATCCGCAATGCACACTGAAGGTGGTGTGTGGCACGCTAGATCTGGGAATCAGATCCACCTTCATGTAATGGCTAGTTTAGCCCATTACAGGCGGGCCGTATAGTCAATCGCAGTAGCGGGGGGAGTGATCGGCTCCGAGATATGAGGTACAACCATTGTCTCGGTCCTGACCTCGGGTGTGAGGTGCCTCGGGTTCTGGAGAAGAGCCGCTGGTGCCGTCGCCGCGGGAACCGGATTGACGTCGACTGCAGGTGCACGCTGGGCGTGATCGGTGGCACCTGCGGCATGGTCGTGCTGTGCATCTTGGAGGCAGGCGCTGGCATGTCGGGGCGCCGCTATGCGCGACGAGTACGATACGCCGCAGGCGCAGCCTGCATGGTAGATGTCGACGAAGTCGACACTGCAGTGGTGGCGGTGACGGTGGGAGCGCAGCTCGGCCATATTCGGCGCGGCGAAACCGCACGCGACGCATCGGAATAGTCTCGCGTTGTGCGCGAAAATTGATAGCGGCGGTGGGCGCTCGAGAGTGTGGACGACTGGTGGGGGCTCGAGGAGCGGTGCGGACCATTTGGCGGCCGGGATGGTTGGTGGTGGGAGCGGCATGACGAACGCGGCGACAGGGGCGACTCCGCGCGGCTCGGCGTCGTCGTCGCTGTCGCCACCAGCACTCAGAAACGCTGCATCACTGCTGCCGACGCTCACCGCGTTGTCGTCGCCGCGCGCGGTCGAGGCCGTGCTGTCCAGCGAGTCGGCGCGCACGCGCGGCAGCCACGAAAAGATGGCCATAGCGCGTGTCGCTGGCCGCGCGCAGGCGCACGCTCACGGACGAGGGCGTCTCGCAGAAGGGCACGGAGTAGAGCTTTGAACGTAGTGCGGGAGAGTATCGACCACGAATGCAGAAAAGGGTGGAGGCGGCGCACGCGCTCACCCCCGCTCACAAAAATTCTACTGTGGAGTTACCCAAAAGGGCATTCCTGAACCATTACAGCACCAGCGTGTAAGGGGCCTGCTCCGGCTCATGCTAATCACCTCATTGATCGTGATCAAACACCAGTCAGGTAAGTATGAGTTGCTACGAGAGATACAATGCATCATATTATACTCCTGTAATGTCCCACACTGTCACTTTCACTATTATCCACGAAATCCGTATTTTTTATGAACGAGCAGCTGTGAATTGTTAATGACACCGCAAAGATGAGCTACAAAGATGGTATATGAGGCTATCGCGCGGGCTCGTGCGTGCGTTCAATCAAGCCACGCGTGAACGCTGACGCCGCGTCGGTGCCATGAGCCACGCGCGCGTCGTGTCCACTGCTGCAGTCGCGCTTGCTAAAGCCTTTATGGCTGATCATTGCGCTATTTTGAGGATGACATGCATGCAAATATAGAGCCGCCACCGTGTTTGGATAAGACCCCCCGCGCGCGTTGACTCGCTTCGTGCACGAAGACGAGCATAAGATTGTGCGGCAAGAACGCGAAGGCACCCGCATTTCTCTGAAGCCGAGGAACAAGTGCATTATGCTTCATCGCGAGCCCATAACTCGACATTCCGACCGCAACCAACAGCACCAGTTGAATGCGCCGTCCTCCGCTGGCAAGCTCCCCCGTTTTCATGGTACATTGAGCGTCCGCACATGGCCCTGGAAGCAAGACCCTAGACAGAAAACGAAGCAAGCAAAACCAAAGCATTCAAAGATGGTGCTTGATCGAGGAACGTGCACCAAGATCGCCCCCTCAGGCGTACTGGAGCGATCTCGCAGCTCGCGCGCGTTCTCGCCCGAGTCGATTCGCACAGATCTTCCTGGCAAGCATGACGGTCAAAAGGATGGCGGGGATCCCAGGGCTTTCATCACGTCGTGGTCGCCGTCGCGCAGACATAGCCAGAGTCAGAACCAGATCCGGAAAACCCTGGACGATCCCACCAAATCCACGACGCGTGTCCACGACAACCCGCGCGCATCCAGCCCTCTGAGGCTGCGGAAGCTGCCGCTTTCGTTCATGGGGCGGAGTATCACCATTGATGGTGAAGCAAGCACTCACGCAAGTGCCTTGGATGATTCTTCGTCTACCAACCGGCGAGACTTGTCTGAGTGCAGGAATGCGAGCTCCTCGCCGCTAAAGCACCTTGATCGTCACTGTAAAGTCTATTTGGCACCTCTGAAACGAGTCTCAGTCACGCATTGTTTGGCCATGCACGCACTCGGGAATCAAGAAGACGCGGGCGAGGTTCAAGCGGCAAAGACGAGTGTCTCTGACGACGTTGAACCGCCCCATTCCGATAATCAGTTTGACGATCAGCTTTTAAGTGCCACGAGCAGCAACTGCTGTGAGCCCAAGTCTGGTGCAGCATCCCCACGCCGTATACACCTGCCGCGACTCGCGACTTTAGATCTGGCAGGTGACTCCCGATACTTTATTCGCCATCCGTCTAGGCTGAGGAGTTCCAGCGCTATCGTTGCGAACGACGACGCGAAGAACGAGCAAATCGAGCGCATCTGCGACGAAATTTACACAACCGAGAGCGGGTACGTGTCTGACCTGAAGACGCTGCTGCATCATTTCTTCGACCCACTTCAAGACTATGCGGCCAAATACACGATCGACTTGGGGGCCATGGCCGCACTGCACTCGTCCATCAAGATCATCTTGCACATCCATAAAGAGCTTCTACGGCAGCTACTGGCTTCACCAGTCGGCAACAATGCGGTCAGCCCGTACTCGGAGGAAGAAATTGTCAGCATTGACGAGCAGCTGCTGTCGCCACCAGTGTTCCTCTCGAGTTTGCCGCGATACGTCGCCGCCTTTGATTTCACGATCGAGTTCATGAAAGTGTACGCGTTCTACTACTCAAGCTACCTGAGTGCAAAGGATGAGTTCGCGTTGCTGCAGAAGAAGTACCCGGGTCTCGACACGCTGACCACGCAATTGAACGAACACGCGCGCGATGAGCTCCACGTCGACATCCTCGCACACATGATCAAATCCGTGCAACGCATCTGCCAGTACCCGATTTTCTCCCGCGCGCTTTCGAAGAACGCCGTCACTGAGCGGGACGCCGCAGCCATCGAGCACACGCTTTGTAAGATTGAGAGCGTCGCGATGCACGTGAACGAAAAAGTGCGCGAGGCGCAACAGAATGCGCGTCTTTTTGAGTTGCACCAAACGATCGACCCGAAAAGGTCGGCCAAAGCGGATTTGCTGCAGCCGTCGCGCACGCCGCTCTGTGAGGCGGTCGTGCGCGTTGTCAGCCTCGATTCGCCTCGTTGGCCGTCGTTTCTCTCGAAACTGCGTCTCCGACGCCAACGCAGCGACGAAGCTGTGACGTCTCGACCGAACAGAGCGGATTTTTTTACCGCACTTCGACCGCAATCCGCCCGCCTCAATGATGCTCGTCTGTCACCAGATGTGTCGCCAGAGTCCACAGCGTCAACCAGCAGTAGCAGCAGCTTTATCAGTCTTTCACCCTCGTCCCAGACTCCGCCACTGCTTCGGAGGCATTCGAGCGGCGATAAAGTGCGGCTAATTGTGCTTTCCGATGCGTTGTTGATGGCGAAGAAGCATGAGGAAAAGCTCAAAGTGCAGCGCCAACTGTGTCTCTCGTGTGCCATTGTGCAGGATGGTGAGGACGGTCCAAAGTGCTCCTTTACGATCGAGGTTTCGAAAGTGGGGCGTTGTCAGTGCCATCAGCTGGCGCCCGTGACGCTGAAGCAATCCCGAAAGCGACGCAACTCGCTGTCGATGATCACGGGCTCGACGACGTCGACGATGACGCCTCACTCAAGTTCAAAAGCGCCGCTCGAGGCGTCTGGATTCTTCGGAGACAGCGAGTTTGCTTCATTCCGCTCCACGAAGTGGTACATCGTGATCTGCGACAGTGAGCCGCAAAAATGCGAGTTGCTGCACGCTTTGCAACGCGCGATTGCAAAGTGTGCGCGAGGCCCCCCGACGACTCTTCTGGCAAATTCCAGAGCCAGAGCAGCGTTTGCAGTGAGTGACACGAACAACGAACGTGGAGCGCCATTCTGGCGGAGCATGTTCAAGCAGCAGTCGTGGAGCCTGTCGCCTCGACACGCGGAGACTGCAGCAGCGTCCAGCGCTGCTTCGTCGACGATGAGCTCGAGGGCGAGCGTGAACGAGTTGGTTTGAACTGGGCGGCAAATTCGCAAGTGATGATGACCCAAGACGACGAGCAGCTTTTATTCAGTGTGCAAATGAAAACGTATCCGCAAGTGTGGATGGGTTTCGCAGCAAATAAGTCCAAACAGAAGGGGGGAAAAGATCATAACATTCTTTGTATACTACTTACGGGTCAGCTATTTAGTTGGCGGCGGCCACAGGCTGCTCGCTGCTGGTTGGGGCTTCCTTCTCTGGTTCTTCCACCGCCTTGACGCCCTCCGCGATGACTTCGGTCTCTTCCGACGCGGTGCTGGCTTCCGAGTCCGACTTGGTCTCCACGACGACCGTCTTTTCAGCGGTGACGACTTCCGCCTTCACTTCTTCCGTCTTGGCGACTTCCACCTTCACTTCTTCAACCTTGGCGGCTTCAACAACGACAGGAGCTTCCACCTTCACAGGTTCAGCAACCTCTTCGGCCTTCACCTCAGCCACGATTGGAGCAGCGACCTCAACCTTTGGGGCCTCGGCAACTGGAGCAGCGACCTCAACCTTCGCCTCCCCAACAACTGGGGCGGCAACCTTAGCTCCTTCGACAACTGGAGCAGCAACTTCAACCTTCACTTCTTCAACCGCTGGCGCGGCGACTTCGGCAACAGGGGCGGCAACTTCCACCTTAGGCTCTTTGACAACAGGGGCGGCGACCTCAGCCTTAGGCTCTTCAATAACAGATACAGCGACTTCGACCTTTGGCTCCTCAACGACAGGGGCAACAACTTCGACCTTTGGTTCT
>JAADVP010000372.1:0-24093 GCA_023335675.1 Globisporangium solare | reverse complement strand
TTTGACGAGCCGCTGGCCATTGGCCTCGACAGCCTTGAGCACCGAGTACGCGTGGTTCGTGATGATGCCGCGCACTTGTTCAAGCGTGTCATTCGTGATGCCGCAGGCGAAGAGCAGCTCGTCGTTCACCTTGGTGAGCTCTTCGCGCCAGAACCGATCCTTGTCGAGGATGTCGCACGTGATGATCTCCATCGTGACGCCGCCCGTCAGGTCCTCGACGCCCTGGCCCGTGAACCCACCGACGATGGCCGAGTAGTCTCCATGGGCTTTTGCGAACGCCTTCTCCATCAGCGGCAGCCACGTCTCGTTCGAGTCGTCACATTTCGCAAAGTGGAGCGCCTTCGAGCCCTTCTGGAGCGCGTTCACGTACGCTTCCTCCGACGCGAACGCGGCGCGCAACGACGGCTCGGCTTCGTTGTAGTCACCGTGCGAGATGAAGAGCTGGTCGTCCACGACCTCCGAGACCCAGTCGCCGTCGCGGAAAAAGATGAACCCGTAGACGCCGACCTCTGCGTCATGTTAAGAGGCACAGAGAGAGAGAGAGAGAGAGAGAGAGAGAAACAAAGAGCATTAGTGGCGTTAGCATGCCTACAGCCAACAATCCGCACACACAGCGCACGACACGTACGCTCATCGCGCGCGACGCAGATGCTCTCAAGCAGGTGCGGGATGTTGGCGATGGTCGCCAGCGCCGCGAGGAACCAGCAGTCGCCCATGCCGCCCTGCTTGATGTCGCTCGCGGCGATGCCGTCGACGATGAACTGCGGGTGGTCATACACGTCCTCGACGCGGCGCACGGCGCCCGGAGCTGCCAGGCCCTCCAGCCCTTCGCCCTGCTGGCGCAGGCCATTTAGGCAAAAGTTCTTGCGCTCCGAGAGATCGAAGTGCGGGTCGCGGTACTTGACGTTGCGCATGCGACACTCGTGCGAGATCTTGGCCACTTTGCGGCGGCACTCCTGGATGGCCAGGTCGCGGCCGGCGGTGGCGATGATCGTGCGCGCCTCCTTCTGCGGCTTGGCCGCGCTGACGACCGCGTGGTCCTTGAGCGAGGGCTTGGTCGGCTTGAGCAGCACATGCTCGTTCTTCATAGCGGAGGTGCTTGTGTAGGTGGCGACTCGGGGCATTCTCGCAGAGAGGCAGGCACTTGGCGGCGGAGGAGACGTGTCGATGACAGAGCAAATTGAGGAATGAGAGAGAGGCCTGCCAGCCAGCAGACTTGCCGTCAAGGCCGCCCCTTGTCGTCTGTCGGTCGCTTGCATTGAGTGCATGCATAGCATTGGCTTCAATGCTGAGGCGTGGGACCACTGTGTGGGTACACTTTCTACTGTACGCGCACATGTGAGTGGGTTGATTCTCTGCAATGGAGGGCCCACTCGTAGGTGTGCTGTGTGTGGTTGTCTTGCGTCCCAGGCACACGGCACCAGCTCATGCGCGAGTGCTGGAACCCGTTTTGCGACACGGGGGAGACAGCGAGCGTCCAAGACGCACCCAGCGCTGCAGCACGAGTGGGTGAGAAGCATTGGGTTCGCTCCAGTGTGCGTCTTTCCGCCACTCCCGTTGCGGGGGCCGTGCACATGGCGATACCAAACATTCCAAGTCGTGCATTGAGCACGCAATTATGCGCGTGCTGCTGGGGAATTCAGGAGGCCACTAGCGACCGAAATAGAGCCGCGCCGTCATAAATGGCCGAGTTGTGTCGTTTCACGAGACGCGCAAAATCCCCGAGCGCTGGCACTGAAACACCAGCGGCCGACTGCTTTCTACTTGTCAACCACACGCACGCGCAGATAGAGGCCATGGACTCGGCGTTGCCACTGCTCGCGCCGCCGAGCGGCGACACACTCAAGTTCCGCAAGCGCAACAACGACCTGGACGAGCGCGAGGAGGAGGCGCTGCGAGTGCAGATCCGGCAGCACATTGGCGCGTCCGTCTCCCACACAAAGTCGGCCAGGACCGGCCGACAGCAGCAGCACGACGACGACTACCGCGATGGCCGCAGCCACAGCACCGCGTCGGACACGGCGGCGTTGACCGGCGGCGGCACCGTTCTCGACGCGACGTCGCTGCGCGCCATGTGGTCGTCGTCCACGGCGTCGCTGTGCAGCGTATCCGAGATGCTCAAGCTCGTGCAGCGCGTGTTCTGGTTCGCCGACGAAGACATGGCCGAGGAGATCGACGAGAGCGACCCGAAGATCCAGGCGGGCAAGAAGTTCCTCGCCGGCATCGAGGCGTTCGCGATGCTCACGGAGAACGAGCTCGCGCAGCTCGTCGGGCTCGCCGAGTTTCGCGCGTACCACGGCGGCGAGACCGTCGTCGAGGACGAGCGCGACGCCGACGGACTCTACATAGTGCCCACGGGCGCCGCGGCGCGGTTCATCTCGAGCAACGCGGCAATGGACGGCGACGACGGCACCGCATCGTCGTCGTCTCAGACCGACACGTTCGGGTACCAGGAACATTTCGGCATCGTCGTGTCGCCGACAGAAGCCACGAGCGTCGAACGCGTCGAGACGACGGTGGTGGCCACGTCCGACGTGCTCGAGTGCATCTGGCTCCCGGAGCTCGCTGTGCGCATGCTCAACATCCAGCCGCGGCTCGAGCACGAGTTCGCGCTGATCCTGCACAACCACCGCGGCGGCCAGAGTATCGAGGAGCGGCGCAGGAGCCAAGAAGACATCCTGCTGCGGCTGCTGCGTGCGGGCGTCCACGTCACGGTGCTCGCCAACACGCGCAACACGACGCACACGATCGTGCTGCTGCTGAGCGCGCCGCTGTGGCTGCTCGCGCGAAGACAAGCTCATGGCCATGGAGCGCATCATCGAGAACCATGCCGAGGAAGACAGCACTCGGGGCTCCCACGTTGGCGACGACTACGAGTACCACGCCGAGACCATGACGGCGTCCGACCGCATCGCCGCGTTCGCGTCCATCCTGACGCAGCCCGCGACGGACAAGCCCCCGGGCGTCGGGCTCCATGGCATCGAGCACAACCTGGACCCGATCGTGCGCGACGTGTTCCCGCTGCACGACCCGAGTATGACGGATTTCATCCTCTCGACCTGGTTCAAGGAGACCCACTCGGCGTCCACCAAGCGGCTGTTTCTGCTGCGCATCAAGGACTACTTTGGGCTCCGCATCGCGTTCTTCACGGCGTTCGTGCGGCTCTACAACGCCACGCTCGTGTACCCGCTCAACGCCGGCGTCGTGCTGTGGGTTTTCTGGCGCTGGATCCACTACCGGTCGTACGTTCAGGCACTCGGCATCTACGGGCTCTGCATCGCGTTCATCTGGGCGCCGTCGTTCCTCAAGCGCTGGAAGCGGTACGAGAACTCGCTGCTCGTCGAGTGGAACTTGCTTGGCACCAAGGAGATCGCGCAGACGAACCCCCCGAGTTCCGCGACTACGTCGTCGAGACCATCAACGTCGCGGGCGAGGGCGAGCCGCCCGACTACGTTGAGGTCAAGACGTACGACCACCGCCGGCGGTGGCCCAAGTACGCGATCTTCGCGCTCTTTTGCACCATCTGCCTCGTGCTGCTCTTCGTGTTTGTCGGCGTCTACGTGCAGTGGTACATCATCGCCGTCATGACGCCCATGTGCACGGACCCGCGGTACCCCGAGTTCCTGGACGCCAAGGGCGCCGACGGCAGTGGCTGCGTCGCCCACTGCAACGAGCTCTTCGCGCAGGGCAAGTCGTACCTCTTCATGGAGCGCATCCACTCGTGTACGCAGTACTGCGACAGCGCGATGTTCGATCGCGAGTACTACCGCTGCAACCCGTCGCTCGTGGACTGCTTCCACACAGAGCGCGGCATCGTGGGCACGGCGCGCTGGTTCTACGTGCTCGTGCAGGGCATCGTGCTCGGGCTCACGCTCGACATTGTCTTCCTCGCGATCTTCGAGGCCATCGCGCTCGCGTTCAACCGGTGGGAGAACTACCAGACCGAGCAGGAGCGCGAGAAGCGCTCGATCGAGAAGATCTTTCTCTTCAACTGGGTCGGGTACTTCTACTGGTTCTTCCTGTTCGCGTTCGTGTACATGCCCAACGGCGACGACGTGCAGCAGTTTGTGCAAGCACACGTCGACCGCAACTGGGTGTTTTCCTGGAACCAGAACGTGCGCTTCAGCCGCTACTGGGTCGACGGACTCATCAGCATGGACTCGGCGTTCGTGACGCCCATGATCGTCACGCAGGCGCTTAACCTCGTCATCAACACTTTTGTGCCGTACCTGCTGCGGCGTGCGCTCATCCGCACGCGCGACTCGTACCACGTCAAGAAAGAGCAGCTCTTCCAGACAGCGCTCAAGAGCAAGAGGCGCTCAGGAAAGCCGCCGGGGTCCAAGGGCGCCGACTCGGTCCATGCGTCCGAAGTGAGTCTCGAAGCCTCGTCGTCCTCGTACGGCGGTGACCTGAACCTCATCGACAGCACCGTGCTGAGCGATACAACGGGCCGGTGGATCCACGTCACGGAGCAGCAGCAGATGAACCGCGACGAAGTGCGCCGTCTGCTCGCGGAGCGGGAGCCGATCGCTGCGAGCGAGCTCGAGGGCGCCGTGCGCGACCTCTTCCGCAGCCTCTCAAGCCACGACAACCACATGCACGAGATCTGCGGCGGGCTCGCCAAGGACGACCTCGACGCGTACCAGGTCACGAGCTACGACTGGCTCGACCGCGTCACGCGCAGCATTGAGGACGCCGGCCACCTCAAGAGCTTCTGGGATGCCGCCGACGCGCCGACAGCGCCGTCACCACCGGCCAGTGGGCTGCCAGATAGCAGCCGCGCCGCCAAGTCCATGAAGCTGCGGCTCATCACGCAGTGGCAGTGCCGCAATTACAACTACACAGCCGACCGCATCCTCGAGGAGTCGTCCATGCCGACGTACAGCCCATTCGGCGACCTGCTGCACCTGGCGATTCAGTTCTCGTACACGATCATGTTCTCGGTCGTCTTGCCCTTCTGCTGCCTGTGCTTGTTCTGCCGCAACGCTGTCGCGCTGCGCTTCGACGCGATCAAGATGACGATCGACTGCAAGCGGCCCGTGCCGCGGCGCACCGTCGGCATCGGCTCGTGGCTCGGCGCGTTCATGTTTGAGATCGCGGTCGCGCAGATCGTCGTGCCGGCGCTCTTCGTGTACGTCAGCGGCCAGTTGGACGCGTTTTTCCACGAGTGCGAGATCTCCGAGGCGCAGTACGGGCCCGCGACGGCGTGGTTGAGCGCGTCCGACCGCTTCGCGGCCTTTTCCTCGCTCGAGAACGTCGGCATCGCGATCTGCCTGCTTGTGTACTGGAAAAAGTCTGACATGTCGAGCGAGACGACCATCAAGACCGTCGCGCACTCGCGGCGCCTGCGCCACAACCTGCGCCAGTCCGTGCGCATGATCGGCGAGACGATCCTCGTGCGCACGCAGCAAAGCCACGCAACGTGGAAGAGCAAGGCGCATCGAGGCGGGCGACTCGAGCCGCCTGCCTCGGACGTCAGCGGCAGCATGGAGCCGACCGCGATGTTCGCCGTGAACCTCGACGCCGACGACCACCAGCCGGCGCCGCCCTCTTGCTCGTCGTCTTTCCACAGCCGGCAGCGGCGCGGGAACAGCGCCGTCGGAGGCGACCGCACCGCTGGCAGCACGCGTACGCAGTCCCACCTCACGCCTCTCCCCGAGCACGAGCAGTTCGGCGGCGAGTGGCGCGAAGGAACGGTCTCGTGGGTCACGAACGGCCGCATCAAGGTCAACTTTAGTGGCGGCCGGCAGCTTGCGAGCGGCGACGGCGGCGCGCACCACGCGCTCACGTACGCGCACATCAACGAGCACGACGTGTGGTTCCAACCGAGCGAGGCACACGTGCTCATGGACCCGACGCCCGTCGAGATGTTCCGCGTCGGCATGCCCGTGCTGCTTGCGTCCAAGAAGTTCGGCTGCTGGCTTGAGGCCACGGTCACGGGCGTGGACGACAAGGACCAGTTTGGGAACCATGTGGCGCACGCGCCCAACGAGATGCACTTCCGCGTCGTCGAGGCCCAGAACCTGCGCTCGCTGTCGGCGCGGAGGCTCCACGCGGCGGCCATCGACCCGTACTGCGTCGTGACCGTCGGCACGCTGCTCCGCCACGCCACGAGCGTCAAGCGGCGCGCCGTGAACCCCGTCTGGGACGAAGTCGTCGAGTTCCCGCTCTCGGAGCGGGACTTGTACGGCAGCAGCAGCACTGCCGCAAACGCGCCATCCGCCAACGCCAGCGCCGCTCGCCAGACCGCGCCGCTGATCCACCCGCTCGAGCGCACGGGAGCTACGGGCGGCAGCAAGGGCGTGCGCGGGGTCAGCGTCGGCTCGGCGGTGCTGCGCACGGTCAAGGCGAGCGTGTTCAACAATGACCCGTTCGCGCTGAGCGAGTGCCTGGGCGAGGTCGAGATCGATCTGAACCAGTTCCGCGACGGCGCCAAGCACCGCGTGCTCATGCCGCTGTCGCACAAGCGCCACATCTGGACGCTCGAGGCCATCGAGAGCGTGATGCGCCGCCAGGCGCTCGACTACCCGGTGCTCGGCATACCGCACCTGCTGCTGGAGCTGCAGTGGATCGACACGCGGCTGCCGACCAAAGTGGCCGTGCGCGTGCGCGGGCCGCAGCCGCCGGCGCACGAGCTCGTGCTCTCGCGTAAGTTCTGCGAGACCAACCTCTGCTACGGCCTCGCGTTTGGCGCCACGTCCTAGAATAGCAATCGCAAAATAACTAGGACGTGATGTTGATACTATATCAGTACACTGGTTGAAGGTCGGAGAGCGGCAGTACATTTGCGTAGCCGCCAGCTGGTAGCCAGAGCACCGACCGATCCAAGGACCCATACTCCAGCCGGTGCGCGCTGCTCTTCCGCCGCCACACATAGGCAAACAATGCGCCCATATTACTATTATTAACACGCGCTGCTGCGCTAGAATAGAAGGCCGCGGCAGCAGAAGGCGGGATAAGGACGCTGGCAGAGAAGCGCTAATTAATGCAGCAAGTACGCTCGCCGGATGACCGCTGGGCCATAGTGAACGCAAGTAAACAATCGATTCGGGCTGGCTTCTCGGCGCGGACGACAGCGGACCTACGCAACGGCATATCCGTCCTGAAGTGTCCAGACCACGCGCATCGTAGACAGACAGACAACGAGCTTCAACGCCAGCTATGACGTTCGGGAGTCCGAGCGGCCAAGTCACCCCAAAAAAAGAACCCTCGGTCGCTCTCTGCGGCGGAAATTATATGCTGTTTGGTAGGTTCCCAGGTGGTTTGTTATGCGTGCGATTGTTACACACAGTCCCACCTCCATGGCTGTTAGTAAGGAAGGAGGAGGAAATATCGTGTCGCACGTCTCGGCTTTCTTTGCAGCTGACATCAGCGGTTAAAATGCAGTCCACACGTAGCTTCTCCCACTGTACACCACTTTTTCCCGTGCTAACAGTCTGTCCAGCACTCGTTTACCCGCATGCACTCGTTTGTATGCCGCGCGAGGGAGAGTCAGTGTCGCGGCGAGTCTAAATTTCAGCTCGATTTGTCTAAATCTCGCGCTGACGCCGGCGGGCGGCCGGGGTCGACGGTGCGGGCGCTCATTTTTTCCCCCACGACGCCGTTGTGCGGGAGCCGAGCGAGCGCGAGAGAAGCCGCAGTCCGCTCTACGCGCGCGCGCGAGTGAGAGTCCGCCAGCACCGAAGCAGCGCCCGCCACTGCAGCCGCCGCGTCCGAGCAGCAGCCGCCGCGCGAAAGGGTCCCTGTGCGACGAAGAAGCAGCCAACGACAGAAAAGCGCGTTTTCTTTTCTCTCTCTCTCTCTCTCTCTCTCTCGTTCTCGGAGCACACGAGAGAGCAGCGAGTGCGCAGGACGCGACGAAAAGAAAGCAGCAGCGCCATTTGACAGAAGCATGTCCTTCCGAGGCGGTGGTGGAGACCGCGAGAAGGGCGAGCGCGGCTTTTTCCGCAGCTTCGTGTCGTCGATTGGCAGCTCTTCCGGGTCGCTCCGCGGCACCCAAAGCAGCACGAGCACGAGCAGCAACAGTCCGCAGGAAAATGGATCCATGTCCAAGCACAACAGCTTCAGCGGCAACGCGTCGTTCAGTCGCACCACGGATGACAGCCTCAATGGTAGTGTCAAGCGATGCTTTTGGCTCTCCCGCACGACGACGCTGTATTAACAACTAGGGTGTATCGTGTGTGTGTGTGTGCATGCTACAACAGGTCCGCAGCATCAAAGCATCTTGTCGAAGCGTCCAAGCTTGATTCTGCCGTTCTCGGGGAATAACAACCAAGCCCCCCACGAGCACGACAGCGCGCACGGCTACCTGGAAGACTTCCAGGCGCCGATCGCAAAGTCGGGAGTGCTCATCAAACAGGCAAACCACTTCAAGACGTGGAAGAAGCGCCTGATGGTGCTCAAGGGCCACTCGCTTTTCTACTACGTGTCGGGAACGGTACGCGCCGACGAGATCTGCTCTTTGACCATGGCCACTTCGTTTTTCTCACATCCATTTTTTTTTCTCTTTTCTGTTCCTTTTCCTGCGCTACTGCGACATCTGCAGTCCGGCGAAGACACTTATCCTCGCGGGGTGATTCCACTGATGGTACGTCAAAAGGCGCTTTGTGCTGGTGCAGCGTTCCCAGATCTAAACACTGACTTTGGTTTTGATGCTTCTGTTTATATGTAGGGCGTGAAAATCACGCCGATCGACTCTGTGCGCTTCAAACGACAGAACTGCTTTGAAATCTGCCACCCGGTACGCCTTCAGTGGACCCATTTCCATGCTTGTGGTATATATAAGTGCAAGCTTTCTGACTCGCTTGGCTGTCTCTGATTCATTAGGGGTACCGGCCAGTCTACTTGATGGCGAAGAGCGACGCCGACCTGAATGTGTGGATGAGCAGTTTGACGTCGGCCGCGATGCCAACGACGCCAGACCGAACGATGCTGATCGTGTCGGGACCGATCGATCGTCTTTTCGACACGCCTGCGCTCGAAGACGCCGTTCCGTACAAGCGGACGTACTACTTTCGTCAAAAAGTCGCGTTCTCGCTTCCCCGTAAAGAAGACTCGGCGCGCTCGGCCCCTGATCTCTTTGAGCTGAACGAAAAGAGACTGACGACGCTGTGCGACTTGAACAACTACTGCGATGTGTTCCCGATGATCCTGGCCGACCCGCAGCTGTACATCGAACTGCTTCATGCAATCGGTTGCTACATCTTCCGTCCGTTTGCAGAGCTCCAGTCGTCGAGTCCAAATAACATCTTTGTGGAGGAGCCGAGTGCCGACGACAACCAATTGGGTGAAAACCCGCTGGACAAATACTCGGAGTACACCACAGAAGAGCAGCACTGGGGGTTGCTGTCGGCGTGCTACGACTTGCTGCTGAAAGCCATCGAGCACATCGACAAGCTCGAGAAGCATGTGCGCAAAGACTTTTTTTCGCTTCGCTTCGTTGCGCAGCTGGTGAATTTGTTCAAAACGCCATCGTTTCGAGAACGCCAAGTGCTGAAGGGGGTGCTGCATCGCTTGTACTATAAACTCACCCAACGACGGTCGGCGATCCGCAAGGAAATTGCGCATGCTTTTTACGAGTATATTTATGAAAGTTCGAACCACTACGGCGTTGCTGAGTTGCTGGAGATCCTGGGCAGTATCGTGAACGGGTTCGCATGTCCGATCAAGCAGGAGCACGTGACGTTATTGGAGAAAGCGCTCATTCCATTGCACTCGACGCCGGCGTTCATCTCGTACCACCAGCAATTGGCGTACTGCATGATCCAGTACGTGTCGAAGGATCACTCGTTGTTCACGCCAATCGTTCGAGGTCTTTTGAAGTACTGGCCAGTGGGCAACTCGTTCAAAGAAGTGGTGTTCATCGTTGAGTTTGAAGAACTGCTGGAGCACGTGCTCGCCGAAAGCGATTTCGACACGATCCACCTCAAGCTCGCAAGAAGATTGGGGCAATGCATGATCAGCGAGCAGTTCCAGGTCTCGGAGCGCGCGATTTCATGTTGGAATTCACCTTCTTGTCTGCGCATCATGAACGAGTACGAAAAGGTGGCGCAGGGCATGTTCGATGTAATCAAGCCGTTCTTGCGGTCAGCGATCTCGCAGCACTGGAATGCGATCATCCAGCAGAAAGCGCAAGAAACGTACACTCTGTACTACAACATGGGTTACGACAGCGATGATGTGCTTACGTCATCCCAACCAGCGTCGGACAGCAAGGCCCTGGACAGCAGTTCCAAGACGGAGGAATCGGAACCAGAAGAAGACCAGGCGACTCCGACGGCGATTGCTGCTTCCGCTTCAAATGGAATCGACGCGAAGATGCTGACGGTGGAGCACGTAGACACAGAGGACGAAGACACGTTCGAGGAGTCCTAAGGCGCACGTCGTGAGTGGTCGCTAAATACGAACAAAGGTTCAAAAGAAAAACAAACTGGCAAGAAGAAAACATAGACACAGAGTGAAACTCATTGTGTATGATGGCACAGACACAATGACGTACGAAGCAAGTTTTGACATGAAAACAAATATTAAGCAGCAGCGGAAGGTGGAGGACGAGCGACCACCCACCGACGAACGACGCAGCGAACAAGACAAAAGATAAAGCAAGTCAAGACAGAGAGAAAGAGAACGGACACGGAGCGCGGGGCGACGAAGGACTCGAACCGTAGTGTGTGAGTAGTGTATGTTGCGAAAATGGACATGATATGGATTAATGGAAGAGCACGAATTCTCCTAATCAGGCTGCAAAAGACCAGAAAAACAAAACAAAACAAGTCTGTAGCACAATGGTATGCCATGCATTTGTGTATCCTTCCACACAAAACGCGTGCCACCGCGCTCTGCCCTTCGTGTCCCACTTTAGCAGTTGAGAAGGGGCGGCGCGATGCGGAGCGCCGTGGGGCTGTGGCTCGTGCTGTGGCTCGTCCTGTGGCTCGCGCTCGTCGTCGGCGTGCGCGCGACGCAGGAGCAGATCGCGGCGGCGCAGGCGCGCAAGCTCCTCGCGGACCGCGCGTGGTTCAGTCAGATCGCGCACATCAAAGCCGACGGCAGCGCGTCGCCGCCTGCCGACGCAACAACGTGCACGTCCGACGATGCTGGCGGCGCTGCGTGTCTGGCCGTGACGGAGCGGCTGCAGCCGGGCGCGACTGTCGAGGGCTACGAGCTGGTGGAGCGGACAGCGCTGTTGGGCGTCTGCAACCAGCCACCCTCCGGCTCGGCGCATGCGGATCACGACGGCGGCAAAGTCGACCATCTCCCTGTTCCGAGAGAAAGCGGCGCACTGGAGCTCGTCTCGCCTCCTGTACGCGCAGCCGCTGATGCCCATGACGCGAAGAGCGAGGCAGGCAGCGAAGAAGACGCCACCGCAGAGGCCGCTGACGACGTCGGCAACGGCAGCGAAGCCGATGCCGCGCCGCGCGTATGCCCACTTCCGCTCGGCTCCAGTGCGGATGCAAACGCGCAGGTCGTCGCTTCGATGACATCCCAAAGCACCGGACTCGTGGATGGCCCCACGTTGGAGTACCAGGTACGCTCTATTCTTTTGCTGCGCAGAACAATGCCGACAAGTGAGAACCTTTGCCGATCGCACTTGCTCACTGCGCATGTTTGACGAACGCAGTGCGTGCTGGAAGACGTCGGGCTCATTTACGTGAACGCAAACTACCGCCTCAACACGAAGTTCGACGCCGGCAGCCACGGCGAAGTCTGGAAAGCGACGGCGCGGCATCGTCGCAGCCCCGATGAGCATTTCATCCTCAAGCGCCTGTTTCTCAATCTCGGCGAGCAAATGGTGCAAATGGGGCTCCGCGAGGCGCATTTCGGGCGCCGCCTGGCGTTGGAGCCCCACGTCACGCGGTTTGTCGAGTACTTTTTCCGGCCTGCGTCCGCTACAGCAACGGAGGAGGGCAATCATGGCGAGCACGCAGACACCGCCCCTGTGCAGGAGCTCTGGCTCGTGTTCTACGACGAAGGCATCTCGCTTCGCCACTACTTGTACGCCAAGAAGCGCGTCGCAGGGCACGCGGGCGTGATCTTTGAGCCGTCGCTGTTCTGGAGGCAGCTGCGCACGGACGCGAATGGCGAGCACGTGTTCCGAGAGATCATGCGGCAACTGCTGCAGGGCGTCGCAGCACTGCATGCGCGCGGCATCACGCACCGGGACATCAAACCGTCCAACATCCTCGTTAACATTGACAACGGCAACGACTCGGTGCCGATCGTCAAGCTCGCGGATTTCGGCTCGGCCGTTGACGACTTCACGCTTCGCCATCTCTACCCGCGCGACCGCGGCCCGAGCCAAGCCGAGGAAACGCGCGAGTACCAGCCGCCCGAGGTGCTCTTCCACGAGCTTGGGCAGCCCTACGACTATGCGTCGCCGTTCTCGTACGACCTCTGGTCTGTCGGTGTCGTGTTCCTCGAGATGCTGCTCGGCTCGCCGCAAGTGTTCATGATCTCGCCGCGCGCTCGCGCCAAGCTGGATGGCAAGCTGCGTGGCAAAGACGAAGCCACCAAGGTGAAAAGCTACTTACTGCACGTTCTGACGCAGGAATTCTGCATTTTCCAGCCGCCGCCGCACCAATTGCGCGCGCTGTGGCAGAATTACGCTGTGTCGAGTGACGGCTGCAACTTTGGCGCGTTCAACCTGACGATCATTAACCGCGATCCGCTGCGCAAGGGGTTCGAGACGCCGTGGGGGATCGATCTCATGTGGAAACTGCTGCAGTGGCATCCATCGCAGCGGATCCCAGCGGCCCAGGCGCTCGAGCACGCGTTTTTCAAAGGCGCGTACGTGTGCCAGAAATCTGGACGAAGCTTCGCGACGCAACAGGAACTGGCGCTGCACGAAGCGTATCTCGCGGTGCAGGAAGCGCGCGACAACGAAATGGCGTTTGCAGTGCGGGAAAAGTATGAGCTGCCATCAGCGTTCGCGTGTCCGCATTGCCACCGCCACTTTGCGACCGTGGCCTCGTGCGAGCAGCATCTGCATGCACGGAAGCACGACGTCGCGGCGCGCACGCATTTCTGTCACTTTGACGCGCATCGCCTGAAAGACGCCGTGACGAAGGAGACGGAAGAGTCCGCCCACAATATGCAGTACGCTTCTCCAAAGGACTCTGCTCAAGAGATCAATACACCGACGCTCCCGGTGGCCATGGCGCTGTTCCAAGGCCGGAAAAAGTACATGGAGGATTTCTTACTGGTGCAGGAGGTAAGCGCGGATCTTGGGTTCGAGTTGTACGCTGTCTCTGACGGGCATCTGGGCACGCGCGCCGCCGCGTTCGTTATCGACAATCTCATGCGCGTCACAGCCAACCATTTTGCAGCGCTTCCGACCATGGCGCTAGGCGCTGGTGACGATGTAAAAGCGAAGGCCGAGCGCGAGTTCGCCGAGCAAGTCGCATTGCGGCAGACGTTCCTGGAGCTCCAGCACGGCTTTCTCGCGGAAATCGGATCCGCCGACGTGAACGACCCCGCGGACTTCTCGGGGTGCACGCTCACGGTCGTGCTGTACTTTCGCGAGCAGCGGCGGCTCGTGAGCGCGAATGTCGGCGACTCGCGCGCCATCGCCATCTTTGCGGATGAGGACAAGGAAAGCGATGCGATCGTGCCGCTGTCGATGGACCACTGGCCGAATGTGGACGAAGAGCGCGCTCGCATCGAGTCCAGCGGCGGGTTCGTGAGCTTTGCGGGTCTCTGGCGCGTCGTCGGGCAGCTCGCAGTGTCGCGGAGCATCGGCGACCAGCACTTGCGGCAGTACGTGACGGCTGAGCCGTCCGTCTTCCATGCGAAGGCCCCATCTGATGGGACGCTCGTCGTGGCCAGCGACGGACTGTGGGAGACAATGACAAACGAAGACGTGCAGCGATTCGTGCGCGAGCAGAAGGCAACTATACACAAGAGCAAGGGCTCGTTTAGCACCAAGAGACTGGAGGACATGGCGCAGGACCTCGTGGTCGAAGGCTACGTGCGCGGCAGCCAGGACAACATAGCGCTGATCATCGTGGAGCTCTGAGCGCAACGCTAAAAACAGTGATTTTGTGTCTTTTGTATTCTATGGGACTGTTTTGAAGGAATCTCTATCAAAGACGCACACAAGCGAACGATTATGCGCTGTCGCCGTGGCGCTTGGCCTGCTGCCCGTACTGGAACAGCACCTTGGTGACCTTGTCGATCGACGGAACAAGCACGTCCGCGTCTGCGGCGAGGTCTTCCAGAGAGGACGCACCGCCGAGCACGCCAATTGAGAGACCGCAGCCGGCATTGCGACCGAGCATCATGTCCGTGGACGTGTCGCCGACCATGATCGTGTTGTGCGGCTGCACGCCGAGATCTCTGCAGAGCGTCCAGATCTGCTCAGCCGCTGGCTTTGCGGGCAGACCGTCATCTCCACACGCGAGCGCGTCGACCATGTGGCTGAGCCCCAAGTGCTTGAGCGTGTCGATCGTCGGCTGTCGGTCGTCCGTCGTGCACACCGCGATCTTCATGTCCATATGCTTGATCGTGCGAAAGAGCGCGCCGATGTCGGCGAGCGGTCGGCTTGTGGTCACGGGGTCGGGCATCGACCAGCACTGCTTGATCACTGCTTCGGCCTTGTTGGTCGTCATGCCTTCGGTCACGAGCACCTTGACCGCGAGCTTGTACAGCTCGCCCATTGGCGTGCAGCAGAGCGCGCCCTTGCTGCGGATCGAGCGGCGGATCCAGTCGTAGCCCATGGCGTCGAAGAGCTTCTCGCGCACGGGGAGACTCGTGGTCATCTCGACCTTCCACGCCTGCGACTCGACCCAACCGCCCCACATGAGGTTGAAGTCGATCAGCGTGCCGTCCTTGTCGAAGACCACGAGCGACGGATCGCAGCGCGGCGGACGCGAAAAGTGGCGCGCGTGCGCGGCGTCGGCAGAGCCCACAGCGCAGCGAGGACGCGAGTGGAGCAGCGCACTGGCGGCGGCGCGGCGGGCGGAGCGGAGAGCGGATGTGGAGGCCATGGCGCTTGGCAGGAAGGACAGCAAATGCGGAAATGATGACGCTCGTGACCTTGGCGACGAGCGCAGCTCTTCGTTGATGACACCTGGGTCGGTTACGTCGGGCTCGTGCCACCGACTGTTTCGAGCAAGATTCGCTTCCCTGGTTTCCAAGTTGCAGTTGCTGGCCTATTTATAGCTGCGTGAGCAACCGACTGGCACACTGAATGTCACCGACACAAAGCACTTTTGCAGCCATTAAAAGCTTTGTCACAACCCAGCTGCATGCATAGCGTGTAGGGGAAGCAACGAACCAATCAGAAGCGCGGATCACAGTAGTGACATCTAAGTGCGTATCAGCCAGGCCGCACTTAAGCATGCGACATGCCTGTCAGCAGGCCGCCCTTTGGGGCATCAGTGCCGAAATGGAAGCCATCATTTCCGCGGCGCGCGACGGTGGATGCGGTAGACGCAGTGCCGCAGGGCCTGCGGCCAAACTATTGACAACAGGCAGCTGATCCAGCGCTCGTGTATGCGATACGGGGGGAAGCATTGCGCGCATGCGCGGGAGTGTGGCCGTCGTCTGTCGTCTGCTCATTCACGATGCGCGGGAGTGAAGCGAGCGTGATTGCGACGGCGGCGTCGGCACGCGCTTCAAGATGAGATGAGAGCGGCGAGCGCGTTGGCAAAATGACGCGCGCACGTGCGTGCGTGTGTGCTTGGCGCGGATCGTAGCGGCAACGCACGATGCGCGCGAGTTGTGTCGCTACAGGCTGCATGCTGCTGCTATTTTTACGCCAATGGCTAAATGTAGCCATTTTGGCAGCTCTCCGCCTTCGAAGACGAGGAGGCCGACCAACAGATGCGGCCGCGCTCCTCGGGACGACCTGGATGGCTGCGAGTAGAGCATGCTGCTGGAGAAAACGCAGGAGTACGACAGGTGCGCGCGCTGCGCAAGCGGCTCACGCTCGACTTTCGGCCGCTCAAAGACACGCTCTCGAAGGGACTCGACGTGCTCATTGATGTACGTCTCGTGCATGCCGAGCTCGCTCGCTGGCAGCTGACAAGGGGGGCCAGCGTTCACTGTTTTGCAATGGCGTGACATGATTCACGTTAGCCAGAGGCCGCAGTGTTCTGCACCGCGACCGTCGAAGCGTTTTGCGATGCGCTCTTCAACGTGATCATCAAGGACCTCCACGACAAAGCCGCCACGGGCGTCGCTCCGCTGGTATGTCTCCGCCATACGCAGCCAAATGCTACCCACTCACTCAATGCCGCGTCGCTATCTGCATGCAGGACACGAAGATCACTGTGTATCACATCCAGGTGGCGCTGCGGGGCCACGCGGACTTCGCACAGCTCCTCGAAAGCGTCGAGAGCGCCGCGCTCGTGCTCGAGTACTTTCTGGACGACACGACCTCAAGAGCGCTCTATGACCGCCACTTGATCGCAACGCGAGACGCCAAGCACCTGCGCGCCGGCGACTCGACGAGCGAGGAAGAGCTCATCCGCATGCACGAGCGCACGCGTGCCGAGTGACAGAAGCGCGAGGACGACCCGTTCAGCGAAGTGGACTTTGCGATGGTGCTCAAGTGCGTGCACGCTCTCGTACAACGCGACGGCGCTGCTTGGCGTTGTGATCCGCGAGCTGCTCAACGAAGTGTGCGATCTCGCGCAGATCGAGCTCGTGCAGCGCCGCGTGCCGCCGGAATTGTACCTCGAGGACATCGAGACGCCCATCGCGCGGATCTTCCACGTGGACAACGCCATGGGCAAGCAGATCGCCCGGACCGGCCTCGACTGCCTCGAGAGGTTCCACTTGCGCTCACGGAAAGGCACGACGCTCACGATCCGCTTCCGCGTGTTCCCAGGCGCACACGCTGCTCAGAGCTTCCGCATCACGCCCCAGCATACGCTCAACAACGTGGCCCGAGAGACGGCGTTCGCCCATTTGGTGCCGCAAATGTGCAAAAAGTGCCACGTCGATGCAGCGGCCATGGCTGCGATCTATCGGGGCCATCAGGTCGAGTTGCTGAGCACGCCGCAGTCGCTGTCGATGCCCACGGGCGCCATCGTGTACCTCGTGGCGAAGAAATGGTGGGACCACACGCGCCGCAACGAAGCGCCGAGGGCTGCTGTCGTCGCTGTGACCGCAAGACGCGCAGCTCAAGTCACTCGTGGAAGCCACCGAGTCGAAGGTGAAGAAGGAGCTGCAAGTGGCCCCTGCGAGCAGCCATCCGTACGGGCTTCCGGCCGTGATGCGGTAAGACGACAGCTTCGACGCCAAGCGCTTGCTGCAGCGGTCCAACAACTCCACGAGCACGAGCAGTCTGCAGAGCGTCGCGAGCACGATCAGCAGCAGTGGCGCTGCGGCAAGCCCCATGCATCCCATGCACGCGAAAGCTGCAGCTTCTCCAGTCGCCAAGTCCCTCGCGCTCGCGACGGAGCCCAAAGAGCGGAGCGGTTTGAACAAGGACGACCCGCCGCCATCTGCATGCGCTGCAGCCAGCGAAGACGACAGTCTATCGCTGCTGCTCAAGACGCGCGCTCCGAACGGCATGACGATGCCGCAAGCCCATACTGCAGCCCCTCCGCGCGCTAGTCAAGGCAGCAGCGGCGACAACAACGGCATGGAAGCCAGCGAGCGCGACGCGCTGCCAAAGATGGAGCTGCGCCTCGCGCACCAGAAGAGCCGAGTGACCGTGAAGACGCTCGCCGCGAAGAACGCGCAGCTCATGGCGACGCTGGACAACGCGTGGCTGGGGTTCGCGGCCATCTCGGGCAGCGTGCGCAGCACGAACGACAAAGTGGCCCAGTGGAAGACGGAGAGCGAGCCACAGCAGGAGCGCGAGACGGCGGCAGCGAGCGGTAAGGAGCTCGAGGAGCTGGAGGACGAGCTCCGCGCGCGCTTGGACAAGACGGAGGCGCTCATGGCGGAGCTCGTGGACCAAGTGCGGCACTTGCGCACCGCCGGTCAGTTTTAGATCAGAATCGTTGCTACCGTTGATGTTACCGGTATCGAAAGAGGTATGCTACCGGTATCTCGACCCTTTTCCATCGTAGCTTTTTGTGTGTGTGTGTGTGTGTGAATCAAATTGCGACACAAATGCGAGGGGAGCAGAAGCCATCCCGTGCCATGAGCACGAGCGGCAGCGGCGCCGCCGCGCACACACCGAAGCGGCTGCCACATCACGGCCGGGGCGCAGGCTTCACGAGGAAGGAGGTGGGCGCCATGCTGCGCGTGGTAAGGGAGATGCTGCCAGTGAGCAGCGAGGACTGGAACGACGTCCATCGCGCGCACAGCGCTACCTACTGCGAGGTCGCGCGAACGGCCGACTCGCTGCGGCGCAAGTTTCTCGCTCTGTGTCGCGCCACAGCAGGGAGTAGCGCGTCGTACTCGAGTGAGGTGCGCGAAGCGAAGCGGATCCGGCGGTTCATGCTGCAGCGCGCAGAGGTCGTTGATGGCGGCACAGGGTCCAGTGCGGCGATGCTGGCTGCATTTGGCGACGAGGAGAGCGACTCAAACGCGCTGGCGAGCGACCCAGCATCGATGGAAGGTGTCTATGCGCCAACGAACACCGATATCGAGAAGAACGACCACCCGAGCGTCGTGACGCGCACCGAATCAAGCACAGATAATGCGTATCCTCCGACCGATGCTGCCGCGACTGCGACGCCACGTCCCCGTCATCGTCGACAGCGCAGTGCAACAAACAGTGACGTTGCAGAAAGCAATGCTGCCACCTGGACAACCACTGCAGCAAGCGCAGACGGCGCTCGCACACCGATCAATTACGTTGCTGACCAGGCATCCAGTCTCCCCATTGCTCCGATCGCCAGCGCAGCGAGCACTACCAACATTGTGGAGCTTCTCAAGATGCAGATCCTGGCAGGTCACGAGGCCGAGCGCAGGCGGCGCGATGCGGACGAGCTGTGGCGCCAAGAGGTTCGCGAGCGGCGGGCAGAAGAGCGCCGCGAACGCGAGCTGGAGCGCCAGGGAGAGCGCAAGTGGCGCGAAGACGTGGCGCGCCGCCACGAGCAGCTGCTCGAGGCGATCATGCTGCTGATTGCCAACAAATCATAGCTCCTTTTGGTCCACAGCTTTAGTAGACCGGACTAGTCTTTACTGTAATTTAAAAGTGACCAACTCGACTATTTGACGAGAGGGAGGGCAGCTCAAGCGATCTCGCGCATCCAGTACAGTTTATGGCGCGAGGTTGCTGGAACGACAGACGCCGCACACACTGCCGCCAGGATCGCCCGCGCTGCTGACGTGTGGCCTCCTGAAAGGGCGAATCGGGGCGAGTCGCTGGCACCACACTGCGATGCGGATAAGCCGCGGAGGGCGGCCGTATGAACCGCGCGCTAGCGGCTCTGGGCTTGGGCGCGCGACAAAGACCCGCCGTCCAGCGACCAACAATGCCGGGCTTCATCTCAACCGCCTTCTCTGTGACAAGACCACAGAGCAAAGCTCGAAGGCGCCCGATCCCAGCGGCGCGCTTGCAGCACGTCGTGACTATTGCGCCAGGTAATCACGACGTCGATATGAAAAAAGAGTCCGCAAGGGTCGTGTTTTTCCCCTGGTGCATTTGCGATGGCGCTGGATTTTTTGTTGTCAAAGTGGGGATAACAACACTCTGAGAGCGCACGACTGGCTCATGCCGGTTTCGCAAGTGCCAAAAACGAACGTTAAAAACGACAACAGTCGCAAGTGTACAGTACTGTATGTGTGCGTGAGTGTGTGTGTGTGTGTTTGTGAACCGCCTTTCTGCGGGTGGCCCCGCCTGCGTCCGATTTCAGTGCGCGCTCACGCGTGTCGCAGATCGTCCGTGACAAATCCCACTGCGACCGACCTCCCGCAGAACGCAACACCATCCAGTACCGTACTTGCGCATACTGTACAGTTGCACACCCAGAGTTCGGACGACAACATCCCACGGCTGCCGGCAAACGGGCCGCGAAGATGAAGGAAAAGCCGCACTGGATCCGCATGATTTGGAAATTGCACGCACCAGCGCATCTCATGCGCGGGATCGGTTGCCAAGAGAGAGAGAGAGAGAGAGCACGGACGATGCTGCGCGCGCCCATCCGTATGCGATCTTCGCTCCGTGGGAGCCGCCAGAGATGGGTCCCATCTGGACTCCGCCTCCGAAAATTGCTCACTGCTTGGCCGAAGCTCAATGTGACAGTGTGGCTGCGCACCGCCCGCGAACTCTTATCCCACAGGAAAAAAAGCGTGATTTTCTGGGCCAACTGCTCCTCTCTCTCTTTTTCTCGTTTGTACACAATCCGCCAGAGTGGGACTCGACGTTTTCCCCTCTCTTGGAACAAAACACCGGCCTCTACGCAGTCCTGCGACACCACGACATGCCGAGTCATGCCGAATCTTACAAAATCAGCAGCAGTCACGCCAGCAGTCAGCCACCCGGCTGTCCACTCAAAGCGCACCCATTTCTACCGAAACAGGCTCCTGTGATTTGTGCTGGTGTCCGCGTACAGTGCGAAGGATGTCTGACAGCAATACAGTACGGCATCTGCTGACGTAATTGGAACTCCAATCCATGCGGAATCACAATCGCGCAATACCGAATAAGCAAGCGGCCTGCTGGCAGCAAGTTGTTGCACATCGATGGAAAGAGTGGGCAGCCCGATCACACACGCAGACAACCAGACGCACGCTGCAACCAGGCGCTGGCCGATCGACAGTCGGAACCCCACGTCAGTGGGAGGGAGGGCCGCGTTGTTTTCCATTTTGCTCCCCCTCTTCTCGTCTCCCGCCTTTGCATTTCGGATGGTGGATGAAGTGGTGGGTGGGAACTCCAGACAAATCCGTGCGCTCCATTTGCTCCGCAGCATGCGGTCTGTTCTTTCTCTCTCTCTCTCTCTCTCTCTCGGTCAAGTGGCGATGATGAGAATGGATCGATCCCGCCAGCGTGCCTGGGAAAAAAGAACAGTCGAGCATCTGCAGGATGGGCAGGCGTCCAGTGCATTGTCGAAGACGGCAGCGGTCCGTCCCGCACATTCTGCAAGCCACCGACCGCTCCATCGTGCGAGCGGTGGTGGTCTCTGTTATGAGGGAACACTATGAAGCAGAAACTGGGCTCTTGGCCGAGATTTTTCTTTCATAAAAGGCCTCCATAAAGTTTGTTTCATGGACAGACTGCATTGAGTAGTTCGCACAGAAAAGTAAATGCCTCCGAGTCAGCCGCACGGTGAACGTAGCGTATTCTCGGAGCGAAATGTACGATTTATTATTCTAGATAATGCGTGTCTCCATTCTAAAATCCACAAAAATTTTTAAGGAAGCCGAAACCTCATTAGAACACACCCACCCACCACCTGCCATGCCCCGTGTTTCAAAAAAGAAAAACGCATGCACAAGGAAAAGCCACCATCAGTGAACTTCGCCAAACCAAAAGTAATCTCGACAAGAACCCACGATGATAATAAGAAGATAGCTGTCGAGCTTTTGCTTACCGTAGAAGGAAGCATGTGGACTCGCTTTATAAAAGTGATAATTTTGTTGAGGGCCCTTCCTGAGGCATCTTCTGTGGTATTCAACTGTTTCCCTCCCGAGGTCAAGCACAGGATTTGATGTGAAAAGCGTGAGCACTCGACGTAAAAGTAACCCCCCGCTGCCACGTGGCGGCCGCACAGTCAAGAGCACTGTTGCTTGGAGGTTGTTGTCAGCAACTTCCCAGACGAGAAGCGAGCTCGCCGCAAAAAAAGAGCGCCCACCCAACCAGAGAGGCAGGCGTAAAGCCATGGCGAAAGCACGATGATGGGTTGCAAAGAACTGACACGATTCGAGGAAGAGCGAGGGTCACGGTGGATGCGTGCGCTGGTGGCATTGTCTCATGGGACCCGAGCCAAAAATATCAGATGCTGCGTACTGTAGGGTGGGATGGTGACGTTTGCTTTTAGGTCCGCCCCCATCATCGCCTTCGTCTTCCCTTGTGCTATTTGCTTCATAATAACATGCAGAACACGCGCGCACATTTAGCTAAATCAATGCACTGCACTCCGAGAACCCTGTCTAAACCGATGCCAAGAGTAATTGATGCACAGCAGCAATACAATCTCGGAGTTATTCATTTCACTAAACACCACACTTGACGCGTTTGAATTGGTCGATAAATAGACACTTTCACAAAGGTGCAATTCACAGCTTCTATTACACTTGGAAGAAGTACCGTATTGCTCTAATGTTCCAAGAAGCTCCGAGTCGAGCGTGCAGATTCAAATATTTTCATTTCGTCACACGCTCTCGCTCAGCCAGAGGTTGTGCATTCACACTCTGTGGAACACTACCGAACAACATTTGACAGGAAACTTAGCCAAAGGCCTTCTGATGATGGCGCCTCGATTGGTCTCTGGGGTTTTGCTGTCTTGCGCTGTTCTGTATTCTGGTGTAAATGTTCTCTTCAATTTTAGAAGTGTGTCTATCTAATAAAATTCAAAGAAAGAAAACGCATTTCTGTGATTGTTGACCACATAATAATAAAGTGTAACTTTATGATTTCTCTCACCCAGCCAAGCCATCAAAATCCACGGTTTTATCCAGCAAGTCGACAAAAGTGCAGGTTGCAGAGATTCATCATGCAGGGTTTCTGTGTTACATTATTCATCAGAGAGCGTGAGTGACACATACTCTGCTGCGGATGGGGTGGGTCGGATCTGTGCTGTACTGAATGGGATCCCACTCGATTTTTTTAGAGCACGCAGGGAAAAAGTGGTTTCCATCCCCCTTTTTCGAAACTCGGCAGCCCGACGATGATGGGGCGCACGCCACTTCGCGACCCCACCAGCCTCGCCACCACAACACACGCGCACACACTTGCGAGAGGTGCAGAATGTGGCCTTTCTTTGTGGGTGCGAGTTGTCGATCCCGCTCACTCGCTCCCGCTTCTTCGATTAAACAGATCCGAACCGTACAGTACCGGCGTGCGTGCTCAAGTGGCTCCTACGTTTCATAACGCATTCGCCCCCCGTGCGACGGGAGAGTGACTGTACCGAAAACTCGAAGAAATGTATGAGAACACCGAGGAAACCACCAGCACTGTTTGCGTCGCCTTCCCCGTCGTCAGTCGCCATGTTGCGGTTGGCCTGTCGGTTTATTCGAGTTTGGAGTTCTCAGGTTCTCATCAGGCGTACTTTTTTGATACGAAAAGCAGGAAAAACAACGAGCGAAGGTGCACACTCTTGCGCGACCCTGGCGTATGCGGTGGTTGCCCTGTTGTGTGTTGCTTTTATCTGTTTATTATCATGCGAACCTTATAGACAAGTCAGATGTTGCATCAGGACTCACTCTGTGATTCGAGTCGCAGCCGTTTCTGGGTTAAGCTTGCTGAATGTCCCAGACTGTGGTTCGCCAAAATTTTTACGGGGTCAAATGAAGACACCATTTGATTCATGCACTTCCTCCATGGATGCCGCAGTGCAACCCGCTGGATTTGACGCTTCAACCGTGGGTTGAACTGTTGAGCACCAGTCGATTGCAACAGCAGCAGGAGAGGTATTGGGGGGAGCTCGCGCCAGTTGAACCCTAGCCAGCATTTTTCCAAGGTTGCGGAGAGCGCAGCAAAGCTGTTCTGTACAGAATCCAACTCACGGAGAACAACAGCAGATGGGCACCCCAAATAATCACAAAATTGCGATCGATCTCTGTCGATGTGCAGAAAAAGCTCACATGGATACATTTCTGAAAGCCGTCCATCTCGTGGTCGGCCCTTCCTCCTCCTTCCTCTCGCGACTGGCGCCTTTCCGCCCTCTGGTTCAGATGCGTTCTTTTCGAAATTATTAGCAACATGGGTGCCTTCTTTCATAACACAACGGAATGCGACGGCGGTTTCACTTGCTGGTTCGACCCAACTTCATTTTATTTCTTTTGTTCAGCGGTGGCTTCGTTTGCATTCGCACACCCTTCCCTATGCAGAAGGATCTTCTTCCCTTCCCTTCCCTAAAAATGCGCTCTTTCTGGGAGGATCTTTGGGCAGTTGGATGCTCCAGCGAGCCCTATTTGACACGCATGGGGTGGGGAGGAAACTGCAAGCCGATGATGCCAAAATGGAAAAATGGATCTGCTCAGCCCTTCCTCCTCCCAGATGGACCTCGACTGGTCCCAGAAAAAGGATAA
>JAADVP010000371.1:0-24093 GCA_023335675.1 Globisporangium solare | reverse complement strand
CTCGGATGTGTACTCGTTCGGTGTGCTCTTGAACGAGCTGATCCAGGAAGAAGAGCCGTACTACGAGAGTTTGAGCAAGTTTCACGGAAAAGGACCGTATGCAGCAGTGCAGCACGCGCGCAATGGCGGCCGTCCCGTGATTCATGCAGCAAAGTCGTCGGCAGAGTTGACGGCGCTCATTGAGCAATGCTGGCACAAGGACGCGACGAGGCGCCCGAGCTTTGACGAGTTGGCGCGCCGACCGCGCACGATGGGATTTGCGAACTCGTGTTAATCTCTTCCTCCATGTCCAGCGGATGATCGCGTCCTGCTATGTTTGATGCGTTAGGTATTGAATTAAACGGATGTTGTAGCGAGGCGAACTCAGTCGATTGTACCTGATTGGAGCGCTTTGCTTTGCTTCACGTGTGCGCCGAATCCATTCTTTCACGTAGATTGGTCGAGAAGCTCAGAGTCATACAAAGTCAATTTGCTATCATTCGAAATGCCAGTCGCATTATCAACAGAGAAGAAAGAACGCGAACCGCACACAGCACGCACACGAATTTAAGAAGGTAAAAACGGACATGGAAGCCACTACTTGGCGATGCTGACTAGCAGGCCTTCCTGCTGATACCACAGCTGCGTGGCGTAGTCCCCAATGGACGCGCCGATCGTGCCGTTCACTTTCATCAACAGTCCCGACGTCGCCGAGTGGAAAAGTGCCGCAATCGCCTCGGGGCTGAAGAAGCTGTCCACGTCGGCGTGCATGCACTCGCCAACCGAGCCGCGTGGGCAAATGGGCAACTTCTGCTCACAGTGGGCACCTTGGCAGCATGTAAAGCAGCCGGGCGAGTTCGCAGGCACAAACATCGGCGAGAACTTGGATGGCGCGAAATGGGCAAGTGGCTCGGTGTAATATTTGTCACAAACCAACTTGTCATCGACTGCAACGAACAGCACAGTATGACACGTATCATCACGATTGTCAGCACGGCTTTTTTTTCCTACAAACCTTTGCAAGTGCCACAAAAAAAGCAACAAACCTTTGCTTTGGTCTTCGCAGGGATACAACTGCAAGTCGACAGCAGTGATCAAAATGCTTTCGCTGAATGGGTTCTGCAAGCGCAACGCAGTCGGGATCTGGCTCAGATGCAAAATCGACGGGGTGTACAACACCGACGATGTCACTAGCGTTGGCGTCTTTGGGAACAAATCTGCCAGGGTTGGCAGCGTCGACGGAATCGTCAATGCCTTCAGCGCAGGCTGCAAGATGTCAAGTGTCGTGCTTTCTTGCGTGCCTCGGATGGTGATCTGGGCAAACACAAAGATCGATAGACACCCATTTTTTTCAGCATTCACATGAACACAAAACACAAAATGGCATTCATACCTTCTGGGCCGCCCCACTCGTGAAATATCCCGACACAAAGTTCGAGAGAAACCGCCGCGCAATCGCAAGATCGGCATCGGCAGGCGCAAAGTCAAACTTCCCGCTGAGAATCGTCTCCTCCCCACAGCACTTGAGGTCAAAATCCTCAATGTGCGCGGCACCCATGCGCGCATTCTCTGATAGCACATCGAACTGGAGCGCACCGAGTTTAGTCTGCACCACCGATGGGTTGCGAATCGAAAACTTCATCGTCAACACCATCGACGAGCGGAGTCCCTTCTCGATATCAACTCCCAAGATCTCCACAGGTGGGTTCGTGAAAGAGTTCATGCCCGGAATCAACGGTGAGCCTTCAATGGGGATCCGCTGCAGCGGAAGCATGCCCATGCGCGTCTCGACAAATGGGAACGCGCCTTGGTTTGTTTTGGGGTCCGACGCCAATTGCATCACGATGTCGCCTTCCTTTGTGAGCAGATCGGTGATAAAACCTGCCATCGCGGCCACTTGGTCGTCATCGTTGAACTGGATCGGATAATACGTGCTCATATTGAGTCGAAAGGCTCCATCGTCAGTCTGATTGAACTCACATACTTCGCGTCCAGAGATGAGTGCACCGAGCGGCAGGGACTTCTCATTCTCCATCGTGAGCGCAATCGACAGAGTCGTAATGTCCAGCGGGATTTGGATCGATGGCGGCATCTTCACCTGAGCGCCTAAGCTCGTTCGAACCAGCATTTGCGTGTTGGTCGAGCGTGGGTGTCCTCGCAACGAAAGCTCCGTGTCATCCTCTTTCAACACAACGTCGAGTCGCGTCATATTGATCCCCGAGATCAGCTGGAAGCCTGGTTTCACGCCGGGAAAGACCGTACCGATTTTCATCCCGATCAGTGCCTTCTGAAGCCAAATGCAATCGGGATACTCGGACCACGTGATCGTGACAGCTACATTCGAAGGCTTGCCACGAAGGTACTTGGAGAAGAAATCGGCGACTGCATCACTCACTCGACCACGGGGATCCCGCTTCGGAAGCAGCGTCCCTTGCATCGGAAGCTGGTTGTCGCCAGGTGTCAACACCATGCGACCATGGAGTTGGCCGAGCGATTCGCCGCTTGCCTCCACGTCTAGCTCCATTTCAAGCGCTCCAATCGAGACTGCGAAAAGCGACGGGTTCCAAATCGCAATGTCGGTCTTGATCACTTCTCCTTGATGGGACGGATCACCTCCGCCTGGAAGCAAAAAGTCCAAGATCGATACATTGTTGAAGTTGTGCATCCCAACAAGCGTCGTCGTAACGTTGAGCGGAAGTCCTGAGAGCTTCAATACATCTGAATGCACAAGAAACAGCGACAACTGGTGAGTCCTCATTGCATCCTTGCTGCACACAATATAACAAAGAGTAAAAGAGCAATGATGAACACGTACTCAGAGCACCATGTGCGACAACGTTGAGGTGTCCTTCAAGCCGCAAGTCCACAGTATCTTTGACGACCGCGTCTCGAACAAACTCGCCAAACGGAGCACCGTCTTTCTCAAAGCGCAACTCCGTGGTGCAATTCACCGTGATATTGCTGCGCTCGACCAGACGGCCATTCACAATGTCCACCTTCAGCGCAGAGAGCTCACCAAGCAGCACTTCGTCCAGCCGTTTCCGCGCGTATAGCTTTACGCTCATGTGGATCTCGGAGAGCGTCAGGGCCGAGTTCGGTCCCAGCGGACTCGTTGCTTCCACGGCCAGCACAGTGTTGATTCCAAGGTGCACGTTTGCATCGACCTTGCCGGGCGGATCAAGCGCCAGACTCTGGAAAAACAGCTTGCCGACCAGCGGGTCTTTCTGCGGCGGCAGGATCGCGGGGATCGACAGAGTCTGCATGGCTTGATTGTAGATGTCCACTGATGTGGCTTGCGGATGGCACGCGACAACCGTCAGCTGCGCAGGCGCGTTGCTGAGGTATTTGGAGATTAAGCCGCTGATCGCATCTTGGTTCGTTCCCAGCATCTCGCCCTCGAGCTCCAGTAGATTGTACCCAAACACAGTGTCGTTTGAATCTGAAAGCGACGCGCACTCTGGATGCGAGGCGTCGGCGCTGCCGACACTAATGCTTGCGTCTGGCGCCGTGGCCAATACCGCGACCAGCGTTTCCTTACCCACCGTAGGGTAATGCGCTCGAAGGCAGAGCTTCCCCACAGGGAGCATCGTTGTGATCGACGGGTTATACAAGCACGTGCGGATCTTCGCGACCACCTGCGAGGGCGTCGACGCTGTCATGTCAATGCCCGCGATCTGCATCTTCTTCACCCCATCAAGCCCCTTGAAGCTCAGCGTCTTGTTGAACGGAATCGCGTCGAGATCAAAGCTAACGATCCCCCACAGCAAGCGGATGTGGAGTCCCAATGCACCAACGAGGGTGTACTGCACGTCGCGCTTCTGGATCATATCGCGCGCAAACGCGTCCCATGCCGTGCGGTTATCAATCGCGAGCGTCGAGTTCGGGAACATAACCACGTTCTCTCCATTATGGATCTCCATACTCGGCGCCACGAGCGAGCCAACCACTTGGGCTTCGCCACCGTTCTCACCCCCGTACTCGAGCGTGAACGTCGTCGGGTCGATTTGCACGCCGAACGCCGAGGAAGAGGTCAGCACGAGCGTGATATTGAGCGTCACGTTGTTCGCCTGCGGGTGCGACAGCTGCATCCTCTTGACCGTCACCTGCGCGTCGCGGATGGAGCTCTTTGCGATGCTGCGCACAGGGATCTTGGCGAACGCGCGCACGAGCATGAGCACGACGAGCGTCAGCACGCCGTACAGGATCCAGCGGATGTACTTCTTGGACGCCGGGTTGCGCTTGCGCGGGTCGTGGCCGATGGCGTCCGCGTAGGGCAGCAGCGGCTCGTGCGCGTCGTCGGCGCCGTCGTGTGCGTCCTTGGCCATCACCTTGGACAGCATTTTCGTTTTTTTTTGTGGAGAACACAAGAGTGATGTTGATGGCACTTCAATAGGGGCGCCATCAATGCGAGCTGGGCAGCGAATATGTTACTGTAGGGGTTTATTCGATTTCAGGGGAAAACAAATCAGAATGACGGAGAAGGATACTTCAACTTGTGCATATGCTACTGCAGAGCAATATGCACGTAAGAAGATTTCGAGAACACAGTTACGCGAGAGTACCATGGCTCTTCAACAACAGATATGAGCATGGTCGCTACCAGACACTTCATCGGATATTCGCTCATCGGATATGGCACAGGAGCCACCGAAAATGAGGATTATTACTACAACGCGACCAATGACCGACAGAACCCCAAATGCAGCAGCACACATGTCATTCACTGGCTGTCATTGAGTTTCTTTAGCAACGCGCTTAACACTGCAGAAATCTTTTCGTTCTGGACTCGGGTTTCTTCATGCTGCTTTTGTAGCATGTCTTGCTGACGGCGCATCAGGGCAGCTAGTTCATGAGTATGGGCGTCTGCAGGCGGTGCGACAAGAGCTTGTCCGATTTTCTCGCCCAGTACCTTGAGCCCTTCTGCTACAGCCATCAAACCAGCCTCAATTGACTCACCTGTCGTACGGACCTTTTTTGGCTCGCGATTCTCGGACTCATTGCCGGAACCGGGGCGCTCGGAAGTCGCTGGTATGGAAGGCGGCTTGGAACTCATTCCTTCTTTATCACCCCAGCAGTCGTTCATGACGGAAACAGTGGGTCTTCCTCAAGGTGCGTGTTTCGATCGTTGCCTGTCGTCTTGCTTCTGTCCGCGACTTGGTCCTGCCATTTTTTACACAGCACTTTCAACTGCATACACAACTCAGTGCTCCCTCCACACAACAAATTTTCATTACCATCACTCGCATCCCTCACCTTGCTTTGGCATTGCGTGCTATCGAACGCTCGACCCATGCGCCCGCTCAAGACGCTCGCCAGCAGCACCTACACCACGCCCGTATCCTGCTTGCTCTTGCACTTGGTGAACCGCCCACGCATCTCCTCGTAGCGTAGCCTCAACAGCAAACTGGCGGCTTGGTCGCTCCAGGACGCCTGAGGAGCTGCCGCCGCTGCGGCCTTCCGCGCATTTCGACCTTTCTTCTTCCAAGGCGCGGTTTCGCCTGCCATCGCGCTCTCCTGAGCCGAGTCACTCCATTCTGCTTCTCCTTCGTTCATCGGCTGTACTGGCTGAGAAACAAGTGACCTGCTTTCCTCGATCAGATACGCGAGCCCGTCGTATCCGATAGGTATCCGAACCGATGCATATCCGGAAGCAACGAAGGAGGTTACACGGTTACGCTCCATGTGGGTACACGCCGTTCCACAATAGCAAGAGTCAGCGTTTCGTGGCGGCATGACGGACGACGACGCCACGGACGCCATGCGTGCTGCATGGAGGCAATGCGGCGTCGCTTATGAGGAACAAGCCGATACATCCGACGCATCTCCAGCGCGACGCCTTGCGCGAGCGCGACGCTACAGTCCCTATTGCGCCAGCTCCAGCGCCGTTAAACAGGACTGGTCGACACAGATTCAAGGAGCTGTCCACGACGCGCTCCAAGAGAGCAGCCGCCATTACGATGTGCATCCGCCGCAATTGGAGCCGCCGATGATGCGAAGCAGGCGTGCACTCGCTACGAAGCTGCAGCTCGCTACGCAGAGCGCGGCCAATATGGCAGCGTACATTGAGCGACGACGCTCGGCGACGCGACAAGCCGACAACAGTAACGATCGAGGCGGCCAGAGACGCGTTGACGCCGCTGAGGTCACTGTGTGCTGCATTTGTCTGGGAACAAACGAGCCAGAAGACAGGGAGGCCCCGGTCGAGACTCTGCGCTGTGGCCACATCTTCCATCGCGCGTGTATCCGCGAGTGGTCGCGCCAGCGGTGCTGCTGCCCCGTGGACCGACTGCCTCTCGTCGAAGTGTTCCATGACGATCAAGACGGCAGCATGACGTGTATTTGACATGACAATAATTACAGTTAACAGCAGCGTGCGCTTCGGTCAGTGCATCGTGATGGCCTGAACGATCGCCTCCTCTCTCGCGTGATTCATCACGACGTCGTCCGCCTCGCTCAAGCTGCTGGACGGCACCATCATCTCGCGGACCCCGTTCGAGGAGATCATGACGCATTCGTACATGTCGAGCGCCTCCGAGGCGTCGACGTCGACTTCTTCGATGTAAAATCCGTCGCCCGTGTCGGGGATGGGCAATGGCGTCGACAGCATGCGCTTCGCGGACAGCGTCACGCCGTCTGCGCTGTAGACTGCGATCATGCGCTCAAACGTGACTTCGCGGACGTTGAAGCTGCTGCACAACAAGCACGAGTACAGGATGAACGGGTCCGTGGCAGTAGATGAAAGCGACGTCTCTGGAGCCAAGTGCACGAGATACTCGCGTGTGCAATGGGACACGGCACCACAGTTGGCGCAGACACAAATCACTGGTGGGGCCGGCTTCTGGTGCTGCTGATGCAAATACCCGATGGTACTGGCAAGCACGCGCTCCAGCGTGACGACCGAGTCGATTTGGTACGTGACCTCGATCAGCCGGCTCAGTGGCGTCCTCATCTTTAACGCCAGTATCCGAGCTCGACTCGAGCGGCCGGAAGAGCCCATCGCGACAAGGTTGGAAAGACTCCGTGTGATGCAAATCGGCGTCTCGCGGTCGTTTAAATGGATCGTTTCAATGATCTCATGGGTCTACTTACAGCAAAAATACACGACAATGCCGCGGTTAGAGTGCGTCTGGGCTGGCATAAGAATGTTGCTGCTGTTAACGTACTTTGAGATCCAACGTCGCAGGGATTCCGCCGATGCCAAAGATGAGATTGCGCTTGCTCGTTTCGTCGGCACTCAGTAACACGCGAATGCTCAATGCACTCTCCTATGAAATAAACACAACAAAAATGCCACGATGGATACGTTAAAACCACGACGGAGTCAGACGCGTGTCAACATTCTCATCAGCGCACCCGTCGTCTGCGACGCCCGTGCGAATTCTTTCGCGCCATGAGGAGATCCGCCTCCGACGGCACCGTGCCTTCGAGGAAAAGCGACTCTTCTTCTTCAAAATCGCGCATGAAATCGCTCATCGTGTACTTTCGGCTCCGGCTGCGCCCTTCCTCGCTAGAGCTGTCATTGTCTTCATCCGAAATATCTGTCTCTGCTGTTGCAAGGATCATCGCATTACGCACATTAACGTCATCAGACAAAAGCATGCAATGGGATAACAACAATGAGAAGCAGCAACAGCTACTCACCCAACGTGTCCACACGCATGTCGACCAAGTCGGTGTCCAAGACAACAATAAAGTCGTCTCGGGACGTGAAGAAATCGTCGACAGTGCAAAACCTCGAGCCGCTCACTCCACCGAACGCGTCGTCGTCTTCATCGCCGTCGTCAATGCGATACGAGGCTCGTTCAATGTCGTCTTTCATGGCAAGCCGAGATGCGCTCTGAGTGCGAGCAGGCTGCCCCCCACCAAACTGTTGTGATGGTGGTCGAAAGCGTGGCGACAGCATCGATGGCGCGTTGCGGATTTCTGCAAAGTGTGGGGTCACACTCGTCGTCACAGGCAGCGACGGGTACGTCAGCACCAGTTTTGCGTCGTTCCAGGAGGTACTTGAGCCATTATCCGACGTGGCTACAGCAGACGCTGCTCCATCGAGAGCAAGCGGTTCGGCCCAATTCAGTGCGCTTTCATTGTTATCCACTGCAGTCTGAAGTCGCCGACTCTTTTTCATGCTTAAAAGCTCTGCTGCGCTCCATCCCGTGCCATCCAGCTCAACGCCTTGATCCAGGTAAAACAACACTTCTCGACGGTAGTCAGGTCGTCGCGCGATCGGGTTATGCTGCAGCGCGAGACGACGGAGCTTATGCAATGGCACGAGCAGCTCGACGTCAGTGATTCGATCGAGCAGGTTATGCGAGACATCGAGCACTTCTAAGGATACAAGCGACTCGAGTCCTCGTAGCGACTTGATCTTGTTCACTGAGAGATCCAGCTCCCGCAGGCGCTCGAGTGACTGGATCGGCGGCACCTGAAGAAGCAGGTTGTGGCAGAGATTGAGCACTTCCAGCGTCCGTGTCAGGAGCGGGACCTCCAACTTCTGGATCTCATTCCACCCAAAGTCCAATTGTGTGATCACCTCCAGCTGATTCACAGATTCGTCCACGGATGGGAGGGTGCAGCAGTTGAGATGAAGCGCCTTGAGGCATCGCCATGGTATTACAGCGTCAGCATTGTTCTCAACGCGCGATGGCGCGAGAATCTGCCGCAACGCGTCCATCTCGGTCTGCTCGACGTGCAGAAAGCGCAGCTGCCGCGCAAAGTAATGCACATGTCGCAGCGCCGTGATCTGCGTCTGCAGTACCTCGATGGAGCGCAGCGACGGGAAGATCTCTATCTCGATGGCTGTGCGCACGCTGGACTGCTGGTGCAGCCGCAGGCACTTGACTTCGCGGAAGATGGTAGAGAGTTTGAGCACCTGGATGTGCGTGTTCATCTTGAACTTCATCTGCACCTGGGGCTGGATGGTCCACGCCTGGATGAGCTGCGTGTCAGCGTCGCGCTTGGGTTCGAGCGCTTCATGGAGCCGCAGCGCGACGTAGTTGATCTGTTTGGCGCGCAGCACGAGGAAGCTCTGGTCGAGGAACTCCATGCGCTGCTGCAGCGTCTCCTCGAGCCTCTGGAGGAACTGCTCGTTATCGTCGTCGTCGTCGACGTCGATCTCGACGTCCTCGGTGCGCATCTGCTCCCACTGCTGCCGCCGGAGCTCGCGACGCGCGCGCGCGGCGTTGCGCATCGTCGGCGAGAACAGCGCCGTTGTCACTTCAAGCCGCTCCATTTTCGTTCCAAGTGAATGAAGAGCTACAAGCACGTTGTGTCCCTCGCTGCGTCTTCAATTCGGGACCTATCTTTTTTCCAACCCATTGAGCGCTAGATTCGGGACACATCTTCTTCAACTTCGTGAGCTTGGCGTGCAGAAGGAATCGAACAAAAAGAAATCCGGGACGCGTCCCTCGTTGGAGGTCGAGAAATGCGGGATTCCCCCCTGCTTTGCCTTCTCCCTGAAAGAAAGAAGCAACAGCAAGGAAGCATTCACGGTCGGTCTCCTGGGCGGCGCAGAGTGTGCGGATCGTCCAAGCGTGTGCGTGTGCGCGTCTCTGTGTGCGTCGTGGCGGTCGGTAGTTGTCGAGCCCCAGGCGAGAGAAGCGCGGGGAAAAGGGAAGGAAAGAAGGAGCACGAGAGAGAGAAGAGAGGAAGTGAGAGAAAAAAAGTATCCACGAGCGCACCCAGGCACGTGGAGTCGAGTTTCAGAGAGAAGGAGCGCAATTGCCGAGAGTAGCAGCGACGGCGGCGACAGACGCCGCTCCTTCGTTGCCTGCGCCTCGTCAATCGCGTCCGAAGATTCTGAGACGGCAGCATTCCGAAGCGCGCGAGTTCCAGTTGTACCGCTCCCCCGACGAGTCCGACGACGAAGAAGACGCGAGACAACAGCAGTAGTAGTAGTAGTAGTAGTCTGACGGCAGTGACGACGAGTCCGACCAAGAACCCGACGAGTCCCACTACCACGTTTTGTCAGGTCACGGAGAAGAAGCTGCATCTCCGCTCCATGGAAAGATCGTCGGCCGAGAAAAAGGAAAACCAGAAGCGGCGCAAGAAATCACAGGAAGACACTTCCCACGGTATGTGATCGAACTGCATGGCAAGCGTAGCAATTCTTCTGCGACGCACTCATCGTGTGCTGCTTGTTTGTTGCTGCTGTGTGTGCAGACGACGAAGAGATGGACGATGAGGAGCTGGAGCTGTTTCACATCGTGCAAGACGATTTGCGCGTAAAGTCCACGGTCGGATGGCAAAATGCAGTCAAATCGCTCAATTCCGCATTGGCGCACATTGATCGGCCCGAGAGTCAGCGATTCCTGGACTATTCGTTCTCCAAAATCATCAGCATCATGCTGGACCAGCAGTAAGTGGGCGACTGCCCTGTGCAAATGACCCGCTGCTGTTGCTGCTGCGTTGCTAACATGATGGCATTTGTGGGCTGCTCTGTCATGTGACTCCATCCATCCATAGTTCCAGTAAGATCGGCGCGTTTGAGAAGTCGTGCGTGACGCAATGCCTGTCGGTGTCGATCCCACTGATCATCACGCAATTGAAGGCTGGCAAGTACCATCAAGCGCTGCCGATCCTCGTCATGGTGTTCAGCAAGAAGAAGACGTTTTACAAAGACTTGCGCACCTCCGCGATGATTGGGAGCTACTGGAACAAAGTGCCGGGGGCCCCCGAAGTGCGGGCGCAGTGCATCGCCTCGTTCTGCGAGCTGCAGGGCTTCCATTTGCTGCTAAGCACGCTGGAACAAGTGCTGGCCAACAGCAGCGCTGACAAGGGCAAAGACGAAGAGGAAGGCTTAGAGGCCGTCGTGGACAGCGAAGATATTCGAATTTTGTTGCAGGCGATGCTCGAGTTCCGCACATCCATCCCCGACGCGATCTCTACCAGTATTTGCGTGTTAATAATGACATACTTCACGAAAATCACGGACTCGGTGCTCAGGAAAGAGTCGAGTGATGCCATCGGTGCTGTCCTTGCGATCATTCGGCGGCTCGTGGACTCGGGAGTCGTCGCAGCGGCGGCGATCAACAAACTGTGGCTCGAGATCACCCAGCGCTACGTGGAATCCACGTCGCTACCATTACGACTGTTTGGTCTGGAGCAAATCAATTTGATTGTCAACTCTGCGCGCGCATCGAGAGCGTTTCCTCCTCGGTACATCGTTCGGAACGCCGGCACGTCGATGCTGAACGGTGTGTATACGCTGAAACCAGATGCGACGACAGCGACGTACGTACATCAGCGAGAAGGGACGGACCAAGTGTTCACGCTGTTTTGCTGCACGATGAAGAGCGGCTCGAAATGGTGGTTTATCTCGGAAGCCGACAAAATGCAGCCAGGGTCGGACCAGGACATTGACTACTACCAGCATCAATCCCAGTACGAAGAGTACTTGCCACCAACGCACAATTGGGTGCCGACGGGGAAAGGTGTCGCGCCTGCGCCAGAGTTGATCCCCGAGACGGTGCTGGAGGATGGGGACGAGGACCAGACGCGTCTGGATTACATCTTGAGCTCATGGGTTCGCGAAAAGAAAGTCGTTGAAGAGATCTTTGGTGATCGCATTCATCGCGAGGTTGTGTCCCGAAGTGCGTTGCTGGTCAAGTTTCTAGCAGAGACCAACAAATTGACGGCGCATTATCTGGATGTGATCTGGCAGTCGTGCATTCAGAAGGACCAGACGCTGGTGGATGAGATCCACAACCTGCTGATCTCGACAGTCCCCTACCTCTCGACTGAACTTTTGCTGCACTTGGTGGAGAGCATTCATGAGTCGCTACGAGGGAACCTGCGTCGTGCTGAACAATTCCCAGAGCTCATTTCTTTTTTGCAGCGGTTAGCAACCAACTCGCCGACGTTTCTCATGGATCGAAGCTCCGATGTCACGACGGCGATACTCCAGCTACTCTGGTCGATTCAGATGCATTGCAGTATCGCGAGTATCCGGCTGAGTAGAAGTTTGCGCGATTTCTTCCAAGAAGGCTTGCGAAGCGAGTTTGGTGAGCCTTTGCGAAAGGCTTTCTTGAGTGAGTGCATCGAAGGGATTAAACGGTCTTGTTACCGGTCATCTGGGTCCGGTTCGGACGCTTCTATCGTTGCGAATCAAAGTGCAGATCGCGACATGGTAGCCTCGAAATCGCTGGAGCTGCTCAAGTTCTTGATCGACTCGTACCGAGTGGACCAGGCGCTGATCATCGAATCGTTGGATGCGGAGCATGGGTTAGTGTCGTTGTTATTTGACGAGCTTGCTGCGTTTGTGTCGAGAAGCAGTGATAAGCTGTCGGCAAGCTATCGCACATCCATCAGCCATCGGCTTGAACTGATTCATTACGTCCATGTCAAGTCACCGAAACTGGAACTCACGATCCCGCAGATAGACCAATTGTGGAATGTTTTGTCCTCGACACCGGCTGAGCGCGAATTTTGCTTGATCTTCTTCAGTCAGACCAGTGTTCGTGGGCAACAACAGGGTTCGCATCAGCCAATTGGAAATGGAGATACGCGGTCATCAATCGGAACAATTTCGTCGGCTTTTAGTCTTGAGGTCTGCCTTTACATCTTCAACGAGCTGCTGTGTCACCAGACCGATTTTACGACCCTGGGGTGTATGGGTTACAAGTGTTTCAACACTTACTTTGTCGGCTTGAATGCGCATCACAAGATGCAGCGTGACGTGGCACCGTCGGACTCGGAGAATACGTTGGACGTTCTCGGGATCGATGCATTATGGCGAATTGCATTTGAAGCGCCCATCGATGTGTCTGAGCTTGCGACGAAAGAGCTACTTCGGGTGTACGAGCGATTTTCCGAAGAGCTAGGTGGAAACGACGAGATTGTTGACACGAGCGTGAAAGATTTCTTGCACCGTGCCTTCCAGAAGTTGTCCGAGGTCGCAGACTCTTCGCCAGCATCTTTGAAGCTCGTGCAGCAGTGTTCAAGTCTTTTGAGTGGTTTGGCAACGAACCCTCGTAAGAAGCAACGCTTCACAGCTCATGGCATGGCCGGTCGTGGCGCGTACTTCAATGTCAAGATTATCGCGCAGCGGATTCCTACATCCTCGGCATCCAGCAGTATGGGTGGCCCGAATGTATCCCCAGGAGGGAACCAAGACAATTCTATCCGAACCACGCAAGCAACAGTGTACGCAAACCAGACCTTGTGGCAATTCCGAAAGCAGCTGGAGAAAGTTGTGGGTCATCCGTTGCAGCAGACCAAGATCCTATCTGGAGGCGCAGCGGTCTCGGGTGACCAGAAGACACTTGCAGAGTTGACCATCAATGAGACGACGGAACTGCGTGTGCTGATGTTCAACACTGTGGTGATGTCGTATGACCAGGACCAAATGGTGCCACCTGGCATTGATGCTGTGCCCGCGCATCACCCAGGGTCTATCATTGCTCGTGGTGGCTCGTACTTTGACACCCTTTTCCGGGTGCTCGATATCGTGGAGGGAAACTCGGTGCACAATTTGCTGTGGGAGTTTTTGAAGAAAATCCCGACAGCTACCGAATTATTGGACCAAGTTTCCAACATCGGTATTCAAGAGAACTGGGACGACAACGTCGCCATGGATTCTCCAGCGGGCGAGACGAATGGCACTACGAATGGAACAACCGAGGACTGGTCGTCGCTCTTGAAGACTGAATCACAGCATAAGGCGGTGTACACACTTCAGATTATGGATGCGTTGTTACTTCCAGCTGACAGCACGAAGATCGCGTTCGCGCGGTCGTACCTTCGCCGCTTTATTCATGGTGGAGGCTTCCACGAGGTACTGTCGTACTTTATCAAGGCGGACTTCCATGCAAGCTCGTTCAATGAAGGAGCTGCAGTCGCGCTTCGAATTCTCAAGTTTTGCTTGTTTGATTCTGGCCACAGCGACTTGTATTTTTCATTCGCTGGGTCAAGTAAGGCTAGTGATGGCGAATATGCCGTCATTTCACCGAAAGCCGAAGTCACAAAATCCAAGATCGTGATCGAGCAAGCCAGCTATGACAATCTCGTACAGAAAATTGCCGAGCTCGTTGTGTCAGAGTATCATCGATCCGAACGCAATGTCAGCTCGAAAACCGCGCCCCGCATCCTCATCGATGCGATCAAGACCGTCGAATCCATCGTGTTCATCGCCAATGATGCTGCAGATAAGTACATGAGCACTGTCGAGTTGCAAAATCTGATTGCGACGATTCTCATGAAGAGTGAGTCTGACCAAGTACGGGAGCAATGGCTGTCGACTCTTCAGACGGTTTGCAAAGCGTCGAAGCAGGCGTCAACCTTAGTTTTTGAGAAGGTGATCGAATCGGTCGACCGCATCGAGCTCGTCACAGTTTCATGTGACCAGTATTCTAGACTGCTGCGCTTCCTGGCTCAAGCGGAAGGCTCATCACTGATTTGCAAAGCGCTGGCACAAACGGTCATCAGTAAACTCCGCGCGGGATTCTCGAGCAAGTTCTTGACGAGCAATGAGCGATCCGTGGAGGTTCTCATTGGCTACCTGGAGTTTTTGCGTGACGTGCTGATCTATAACGTGGATGCGCGAGATGAACTCGCTCGAGGGGTCGTCGAGGTGGTCTATGAGGAGTGTCTGTTCACGCTTCCGTCGATGAACCGTAAGCGAGGTCCGCTTTGCGTCTCGTTGGAGACTAGACGCCCTGCGTTCAAGTTGTTGGCGACTGCCATCTCGTCGAACGCCGAGATTTTGCACGATTTGCAGACGCGTCTTACCCGCTTGTTCACGAAAAGCGACACGCTGCAATTTAAATGGGGACAAGAAAGCAACGTTGAGACGCGAGGGGTGGGCGATCACGTTGGACTGAAGAACCAGGGCTGCTCCTGCTACATGAACTCTTTCCTGCAGCAATTGTTCATGCATCCAACGCTTCGTCAAGGGTTGATGGCCGCAAAAGTTACGCCTCGACCTCAACCAAAAGAGCCAACAAAGGCCGAGGTTGAGAAGCAGCCTGAGCACTTAGTCGGATGCCGAGTAGCTGTGGAATGCGTTGGTGGACGGGTATATGAAGCAAATGTCGTTGGCTACGACGATTTGAGTGGACGACACACTTTACGCTATGACGATGGCGGTGAGGCTAGCTTCGTTCTTGCTGAAGGGCGTCAGGGCAATGAGAATGGTCGGTACGTCATTCTGCAAAGCGAATTGACGGGCACAGAAGCGACGCTGGAAGTGCTGCGCCAGGTGCAGCGCACTTTTAGCTATCTTCGTGACAGCGAAATGCGGTATTACAATCCGAAAGTGCTGGTGGACTCGTGCAAGTGCTTGAATCTGGAGTTTTCTGTGTACCAGCAAAACGATGCAAGTGAGTTTTGCGATAAGCTGCTCGATCGGTTAGAAACAGGATTGAAGAGTACGCCAGATGGACCGAAGTGTTTACAAGCCGCGCTTGGTGGAAAGCTAATCTCCCAGAAGCTTCCAAAAGACTGCGGACATCGATACGAGCGGGAAGAACCGTTTATCCGTTTGGAATTGCAGATTCGAGGCAAGGAGAGTATCGAGGAGTCACTATCTGGCTTTGTCGAGGGAGAAGTCATGGATGGAGACAACAAAGTTGAGTGCGAACTGTGCGCGACCAAGAAGGCTGCAGTCCGAAGAACATGCTTTGGGGCGCTGCCAAATTTGCTCATTTTGCACTTGAAGCGATTTGATTTGGACTACACCACTTTCGAGACGGTGAAGCTGAACAATCGGTGCTCTTTCCCAATGGATTTGAACATGAAGCCGTACACGAAAGCGGGAATTGAAGAGCTCGAGGCGTCGTCTGGTAGCCTCGACGACAGCATCACTGATGAAGATGCTGCTTCGGAAGAAGGGTCGGTTGTCTTGGATGACTTTATGGGTGAGGCAAATGGGAAAGAGGCATCGGCTGTCGCCCCGACTTCGCCTAGCAGTAGCGTGAAATCGCTTGTCAGCACGAGTGACGGCAACGAGAACAAACTGGACCCGAACTTTGAGTATCGGTTGAAAGGTATTCTCGTGCACTCTGGCGTGGCTCAGGGTGGTCACTACTACTCGTTCATTTACGATCAAGAATCAGAAAAGTGGTTCAAGTTCGACGACGAAGATGTCTCTCCATTCGATCCTGCGAACATTGAAGCTGAGTGTTTTGGAGGTGTGCAGCGCCGATCGTGGCATGGATCGAGTAATGCTATGGAGATGGAAGTTTTCAGCAATGCATTGATGCTTTTCTATGAGAAGGTGGTCCCAGTCGCGGACCCGGCTGCCGACGACGAGTCGGTAGCAATGGAGGACGCTGACGAAGACACCCGCTACGAATACGAAGCAGAAGTCTGGAAATCCAACGAAGCCTTTTTGCAGAACTCGTATCTTTTCGACATCGAGTTTCACGAATTCTTGCGTGAAATGGTTCAATCGAAGTACATCAAGGACCAAAATGCTGATCCACCAAGCCCAGCTGGATCGTCACTGCCGACACCGCCAGCAGCTCCAACAGTTCTTATGGAGACCCGATCTGATGAGACCATCCAGACCACCCTGACCGATGTTGGTGTGGAGTTTGTGCTGAGTGTGCTTCTTCACTCGAGAGAGAAGCACGGTATTGCGCGATGGATCACCGTGCTGGCTGCGAAATTTGCAAAGTACAAGCAGATCTGTGTCCGCTTCTTCGACGCGTTATCGTCGTCGAGAAAGATTCAATGGCTGCGTGGACTAGTCTTTGAATGCCCAGATTCCATTGCGCGACAGTCATTCGTACATTTGGTGTCGCGAGCACTGACAGCGTACGATGCACACATGAAGACCAGCAAAGACAACAGCGACGTGGTTGTGCTGCGACGATTTATGGAGACCATTGCTGAGTTTTTGGACCAGACGTCTGTGACGCAGCAATCTCATTTGGAAGAGTGCTTCATGCTCATTCGCAATTGTGCAGAGATCAGCATAACGGCATGCGAATCGTTGCAGGGGATCGACATGGTGGCTCGCTTGGTCAACTTTTTCCTGAGCGATCGAGCACCGAGTGCGATTAAGGAAGCGTTCCCGTCATCTCATCTGCCTCCTGCTGCGAATCGCTATGCTTCACCTGATTACCAGTATTTGCTTGAAGCGATCATAGCTATTCTAGGTTTGCCTCGACGCACGACCGAGCCTCTGCTGGCGGAGACGAACTCGCAGTACCCACATCGTGTGACTCTGTCGGAAAAGGCCGAAGTAGCGCTGACAGAGATCTTTGGAGACTTCCAAGTGAACGGTAGCTTGGGTATCGAGGAGCTGACAAAGTTCCTACGCAATTCGGTCAACAGCGTGGGGTCCGCTCTTACTAGCGAACAGAATGCGCGCTCGATTGCGTCCAAGTATGGAAGCAGGGAGGATCCTCAACGCGTTGAGCTCGATGGCTTCTTGATCTATTACACGGACATTGCTGCAAAATCGACAAAGAACGTACTTCAGGACCTGCGAGCGTTTGGATTTGGCGAAGATCTCAAGCGTCAATCGCGTACTTTGCTACTTGCATCGACCGTGCTGGATGGACTCAGTGCATTGAGCCGTGGCGCCCTCCTGAATGACGTGTTCTTTGATTCTGCCCTGGAAGAGGATGCCGAGACAGTGGCGGATCTGCTGCTTCGTATCAGCATTGGCGATCGTATGACGTCAGCGATGTTGTTGCGCTCGCTGCTGCATTGCATGAACAGCACTGAAACTGGGTGGAAGGGGCAGCCGGTGATCGAGGTGTGCACCCAAGTGCTTCAGAGCCTCTTGTCGTACGAGTTTGAGTATCAGCAAGAATTGATCGAGATGGCGCTCGTGAATCCCGAGTTTGGTTTGATCACGACAGCGGAGAACCGCGAGAAGATCCGACAGCGGTATGTCAACAACAACCACGTGCCGCTGTTTGTGTATCGGCAGATCGCGATTGTGCTGGAGTTGCAGGCGAAGATTCCGCAAGTGAAAGCATGGCTGGACGCACATCGTCGGGAATGGGAATGGACGTACGAATGGCTTCGCGTGGAATCGCTCAAGCCAAGCCTTGGCGGGCGCCTCGCCGTCCTGTTCCGCGAACCAGCGAAGCTAGAAATGCTACATCGCCTTGGCGAGATTCTGAACATCCCATACAAGGAGGAAGAGCGAAGTTACATTGTGGAAGGCGCCGGTTTTGAGGCTGTCAATGGCATCTACAAGAGCACCCCGCACACGCACGACAATTGTCCAACGTATGCGTGTGTGAAGGACGATATCGAGTACACGCTCTTCCGCTGCTGCATGCCGAGCAAAGCGCGTCGCTGGTATATCACGTACTCGCCGAACAAGAACTTGCTGGGAACGATGTCAGACGAAGACTACTATTTCGTGCAATGCCATATCGACATGGAATCTCCCCCGGAAGAAGGCTGGAAGGTCTGGTCCAAGAATGAGAAAGCCACCCCGCCGACGCCAACCGTGCGGTTGTACTACTCGACGGTCGATGATACGACGGGTGCGCTACCAGCTGCGGATGATGATGACTTTGGCGATGCGGATGACGCAGATGTGGACGCCGACGCCGACGCGGACACTGTCGAATATGACGACAGTGAAGATGAGATTCGCGTGAGCAACGAGCGGTTCCAAGCGGTTCATTTGGACAACCAGGAGGACGGGGGCAGCAGCAGTGCCGACGATTTCATGTAGGCGTGGGCTGTCTCGTCATTCGCGTTTTTTGGTCTCGTCTTGGCTCTTGGAGAGAAGAGAGCAAAGTATGCGACGAAAGAAGTATTTAATTGTAATGGTGAGTCCTGCTATTGTACTAAATATATGTGGACGGTGTGGTTGAAGAGCGAACAAGCTACCGACATAGCCCGACAGCCGCAACTGACCGAAGGCGGGACTGACGTGCACGACATGGATGCGAAAGAAGACGGAAATGACGAGGAAAACGCGGACAGGGCTACGGAGAAAAGAGACTTGCTGCTCAGTGGGGGGAACGCGAGAGAACGTGACATCGTCCGTACCAGCAGGAGAAGAGTGGAGAGGAAGGAAACAAGCAAGTGAGAAAGAAAGAGAGACGTGCGTAGTCGAAAGGTGTGTCTGGAGTCTATGAATGGGATGAATATATTGTATGGGTGAATGAACGAGTCGTGCGCACGCGCGCGTGCGTATCCGTAAAGGCAAAGTGTAGCCATGTCGCGTCCCACATGACGTGTCTTTCTTTCGGGTAGAGGACAACGACGCTCTGGATCGTTTTCCCTGTCGGTTGGCGTAACGACAGCGATGCGCAACCGACGACGGCGCGAACGAAAGCTTTTGGTGGGAAGGATAGTGCGCGAGTGGAGAGGCTTCCTCTCCTTTTCTTGCTGGCTGTGGTTTGCACAAGGTTCGGCGAAGGTTCGGCGGAGATCGCGCGCATCTCAATCGACCGGCTTTCTTCACGAGTGTTGCTCTCGCACAGCACTTGTGAGCCGCTCAAAGTGGCTTCTTGCTTGAAGCAATATGCCCGCGTGCGCGTTGTTTTGTCAAACGGAAGCCTTTTTCGCAAGTGCTGCTGCTAATGGTACGACCACATCCAAGAATCTCGAGAGGTGACGACGCTGCGTGCTTGAAGCAAGCAGCACGTCGCACTGTGTTGTCGTTTTTGTCCCACGTGATGCCCCGCGACACTCCACCAGCTGCAGCCCAGTCCACACTTTGTAAAGGAGGCGCACATGTGCCACCACGGCATCTGCGACTTTGGTTTTTCATGCCGCAGCATATGACATCGGTTTTTCTGCTTGCATTGCAGTGCTGCTCACTTGCTTTGTGCTCGCGCTCAACGTTCCTGCTGCTGCGCTTATCTTTTTCTCCCAAAGTGACCTCCTGGGATCGCGCGAATTTCAACAGTCTCAGCACGGCGCTTGGGGAACATGCAGAAGCTGCAAAACCAACTGGCGACGCGAAAGTCTCTGTTGACTGAATCGGAGGGAGCCAGACCAGAGAGTAACGGATCCCTTGAGGCTGGCTGTGCATCAAAGAGCTCCGCGCTTCTGCGAAAGCTGCTGTCGCACCTTTTCTCGCCCAGCACAGCTCCAGCATCAAAGGCTCCTTGTCTGCGATGGTGTGCAATCTCCTTCGTGGCTTTGCGCGAACGCGACGTAACAGAAACGCTTCGCACGCACACACCCAGCGTACGTGGCTCCCCTCGCTTTTGCTCGCTGCCTTGACGGACTTCAGCCTGAGTAGCGCCCCTCAGAGCACGACGAGCGCACGATCGAGTCGGCACAGCAGCCAGCGTCGGAAAAACCCAGCGGCACCGGAGAAGAAAAAGGGGAAAGGCTCAGATTGACAACCCTGGCCGTCCGTCCATCTTGCTGACTTTCGTTCGAGCTGTTTCGACACCGAGCGACCGCAGACAGCGAACGAGTATCGAGCATCAGGCGCGATTGGCTCGTCTTCGCCGCTGTCTCATCTGCTTGCACTCGAAGTTTCGACGCTTGACCCGCAAGTGACGCATTGCATTCGAGCTCGCGTGCATCACCCTGATTCCAGTCGTCTTTGCTTCATCTTTGGTCTCGTCTGCTTGCTGAACCCACGCGAACTCAAACGACATCAGTCAGCATGGCTACGGAAATGGAAATGCCCCCACCTCCTCCACCGCGCGCTCGCGGCAGAAGCGCCTGGAGTCGCTGCGACGAAGCTGTGGCTCGCATCGCGCCGACGTCCACGACAACATGCCAAGTTTGTTCGCAGTCGATTGCGCAGGGCGAGTGGCAGTTGGGCGTCATGTTCATCCACGTCGAGGGCTTCATGCTCATGGAATGGTACCATCTGCAGTGCTCCTTCTGCATCCCCGGTGGTGGTCTCCAAGACGTCCTCGAGACCGTGCAAAGCGAGATGACGTCAGCCCAGAAGCTGCAATTCCAAGCCGCCTACGAGAAGCTCGTCACCAGCGGCGGCAACGAAGGACTTCTGGCCATGGCGTCCGCGACAATGGTATCGTGACGCACGCCACGGCGTCATTTTTGTTTCGTCCGTGCTGTGTGAGTCGCGAGTGTTTTGTTTGCTATGTTCATTGAAAACAATAAAGTTGTGTGTCGTGAGTGTTTTGCATCGCCACTTTGAGGCACGAGCTGCTAGAGAAGAAAAAACACGAGGGAGAGAGACGAGAGAAAAACAAGAGAGATCAGCGAAGAGAAGCGATCATTGCTCAATAGAGTAATATATTAGAATCCAACCTTCTTTCCCGTACCTGGCGCCTCGACTGTGTTTTCTTTACCGAGTTCTCATCTGCTTAGTCTTCTTTCCCGGTCGACATTGTCTTGAGCGACCACTTGTCGCGCTTGATGTCCAAGTGCAGCGGCGCCCAGTGGAGCTTCTCTGGGAGTACCTGAGGACCTTTCTTCGTAACTTTGTTCAGCTGCTCCTCGATCATTTGCTCCGGGACCACGTACACGTACTGGCCATTAAAGTACTTGATCATGTTGAGGTGCTGCAACGTAGCGATGATGTCTTCGTTCTTGATAGACGTCATCTGCCAGATGCATGCCAAGAGCGTCGTTATAAAGGACGGCGCGCAATAATTGTCAGAACTTCTACTGACATAGCAAACAGATGACGCAGGGCAACGATGAGATCTTACCCGCGTGAGCTCCATGATCGACACCTCTTTCTCTGGGTAGTCCTTGAGGATGCGCAGCAGCTCCTTCGTCCAGTAGCTCCGGTAACTCACGAGTCCGAGATCCGAAAGTGGTTTCTCTGGCGAGCCCACTTTCTCCTCTTTCTTGCTCAGTTCGTACGAGAACTGGATGATAAAATTGCCGTAGCCCTTCCGCTGGTGGCAAGGAAACGTGAGGATACACGCGAGGTTGTACCCGAGCTCCGAGTACTTCTCCTTAGAGTAGTACCCGACGGGATGAAACCCGCGGTTGTCCACTTCACACACAATGTAGAACAAGAACGGGTCGACATCGTAGTAGAGCGTCTTGTGATCTAGAAAGAGCCTTCAGGCAACAATGAGACGCATAGCAAAAACAACAAATCGTTTAGTGGTAAAACGGGCGCTCACACAGCCTCGAATCCAAACCAAAGGAATTGGACTCACTTGGCAAAGTAGCAGAGATTCTGGCAGTAAATCTTCGAGACGGCCCCGTCGACTTCAAACACACTCAGGTTTTCATTCCGATAGATTTCGTTGCCAGGCGGATGCTGCTCATGAAGAAGAACGTAAGCAATCAATATGGTCACGAACGCTCAGGCTTTCGAACCTCACAGCAGGCGCGTACCCGAGCACAGGACTTTTGCTGTTGGTGCAGCGCCAATTCGCGCTTGTGGCAAAAAAACGCCATGCAAAACTCACAAAAGTGGAGCTACAGACACCAACACCAGCCGCAATACAAAATAGCGTAAACTCAGCATGTGCCAACGGAAAGCTACGATAGCGAAACACGCACGACAACGCACACAATCGATGTGGCCGTCGGGAAAAAACTCTTTGGGAAACGGCGAAAAGTACCACGCAGCCATGTGGTGGCGCCCAATCTCCACAAACCGGACATTCTACAGCAACCATCACACTGTTATTCAGCATTCATTCTCCAGCATGGCATGCACCTGGCCCCACGCACCTTGACTTTTGTGACTTCCTCGTGCTCTCGGATGCTCGCGGCGTCCATGCCTTCGTGCTCGTCGTGCTCATCCGGCGGCGCGAACTCGTGGTCGTCCGTCGGCGCCTTGCGCTTCTGCGCACGCGTGCTGCGCGGAGCGCCAGTGGCCCCGTCTTCCGTCGCGATGGCCGAGTCCGCCTTGGCATTCGCGGTCGTGTTCTTGGCCGTCGCGCGCCGCTGCTTTTCCTTTTCCTTGGCGTCTTTCTCCTGCAAATTCTTCATTTCTACAGAGGTTGGCGGTTGCCGCAAGCGGCGTTAGCACTGTCCGCAGCCTCTCGTATACGGCGTAGCACAGCACCTTCGTCTGTGCCCTGGCGCACGACCTCGTGCTCGTTGATCCACTCGTCCATACGACGGTTAAACTGACACGATATCATCGCCCATACTGAGGATCAGTATGCCCACATTTTGGGGACGCAAGCGCACATATAAAGCCAACGCACCTCGTGCCAGTGCACGTAGTACTTGAACTTGTCCTTGTTGATCGCCTCTGATAGCGACGCGCATTGAACACAGAAACGAGCGCACAAGCATCAGTACCCGCGTCCTTCCTCCATTGGCATGCGTCTGCTGCGGTGGGACACTCACTGCGATCGATCACGACGCACATGCGCTCGACCTGCCCCATCCAGCGCGCGACGAGCGTCGTGCCTACGGGAAAGCCTGCGCCGCTGTCCTTCGCTGCCGTCGTCGCCGTTGTCGCCGTCGCGGCGCTCGCGTGCGCGCTGGCATCGTCGCTCCTCTTGCTGCTGCCGCCTGCCATGGTCGTGGTTCGCCTCCAATTTGGTGGGCTTGGCTGTTTGAAATCTGCATGCAACAGCCACGATCTTTTGTATCGTAGCGGTTAGGAACAGTAAAATGCTCGAACTCAGAGCGATCAATAGATTTTACAGAGGACAGATGAGTATGCAATTTAGCAGCTTGCGTCGTCTTGATACAAATCAGTAAATTATAATATAGAACATCAAATATGACAGGGTTTTCATTTCACGTTAACACTCCAAGAGATGATGAGGGGGAACATGCATCCATCCATCCACACACGTCTCTCTTACTTGGCCTGCATGAGCGGCGTGGCCTCATCGGTGCGGCGCGAACGGCTGCGCTGCTTCATAACCCACGCGACCGACGCGAACACAGCGCACAGCACCACGACCCACGCGCCGGTGCCCATGACGGCGCCAGAGTGCAAGTCAGCAGCAGCAGCCGCCTGCGCCTCAAGCTGAAGCGCGTCCACGTGGGTCTCTTGCGAGACTTCTTCGCCCTCCGACCAGTCCAGACACTTGGTCGCGGCCACCTTCTGGTACCACTTCGCCGCGGGACGAGGGATACGCGCCAGGTCCATTGGCTTCGGAACGAATCCATCTCGCGAACCAGTTTGTGACGTAAAGTTGACGTAGTAGAGACCGAAGCGCGGCTTGAACGAGCCCCACTCGTAGTTGTCCACGAACGACTACGCCGTGTACCCGATGACGGGGATCTTGAACTCGGTGATCGCTTTGTGCACTTCGCCGAGGTACGTCTGGTAGT